>JAPVLO010001570.1:0-76469 GCA_027257055.1 Cephalopachus bancanus | reverse complement strand
CACCTTGGGAGGCTGAGGTGAGTGGATTGCCTGAGCCCGCGGGTTCGAGACTCATCTGGGCAACTTGGCGAGACCTCATCTCTGCAATAAGCCAAAAAATCAGCTGGGCATGGTAGCGCATGCCTGTAATTCCGGCTACTCAGAAGGTGAGATGGAAGGATCGTGGGAGCCCAGCGGGTTGAGGCGGCAGTGGCCGGGAGCAGCCACTGCACTCCAGTCTGGGTGACAGAGTGAGGCTCCAACTCAAAAAATAAATAAATAAAAGAAAAAGAAACTGAGACTTAAGGTGGTCTATCTCAAGACTAAGTATATATCTCTGGGTGGAGAATTACTACCAGCCAAACTTCCCCAATGGCCTGTAGAGGTGACATTGTCCATGTATCTGGGAGGTCTCTAAGAAAGCAGGATTTTGGAGAGGGATAAACTAGTCAGAAATCCTTAATAGGACAGTCACCCTCCCATCCCACCAGCATAGTCCACCAAGAAACTCTGCCAAAATAAATCAGATTCTGACCAATACCACACAAACCCACCAATAAGGATGGGATATGACACATTATTGAATCCAGTATCTAATAAGGGAAATAAAAAAACCTACGTGCCATTTGGTAATATTGTAACCCGTGGTACTCAGTCAATGAGGAAATTGCTTGCTATAACCCTTCCCAGTGTGCCTGCCTACCAGACACCCAAACTTGCAAGACTGCTATTAAAGTCTCACTTCTAGCCGGGCTCAGTGGCTCTGCCTGTAATCCCACGCCTTGGGAGGCTGAGGTGAGTGGATTGCCTGAGCCCGCGGGTTCGAGACTCACCTGGGCAACTTGGCGAGACCTCATCTCTACAATAAATCAAAAATCAGCTGGGCATGGTAGCGCACACCTGTAGTTCCAGCTACTTGGAAGGCTGAGGCAGAAGGATCACTGGAGCCCAGCAGGTCGAGGCTGCAGTGGCTGGGAGCGGCCACTGCACTCCAGTCTGGGTGACAGAATGAGACTCAAACTGAAAAAAAAAAAAAGACAGTGTACTATGTGTAAGAAACTGAGACTTAGCCAGGCTCGGTGGCTCAGCCTGTAATCCCACACCTTGGGAGGCTGAGGTGAGTGGATTGCCTGAGCCCGCGGGTTCGAGACTCACCTGGGCAACTTGGCGAGACCTCATCTCTACAATAAACCAAAAAATCAGCTGGGCATGGTAGCGCATGCCTGTAATTCCGGCTACTCAGTCTGTCCTTTCAGCCATGAGTGTGCCTCTGCACTCCAACTGAGGCAGTGGAGTGAGACTCAAACTCAAAAAAAAAAAAAAAAGATTGTGAGCTTGGAGAGAAGGGATGCAATAAAAGACTTGTATTTTGGCCAGGCACGGTGGCTCACACCAATAATCCCAGGACTTTGGGAGACCGAGGTGAGAGGACTGCCTGAGACCATGTGTTTGAGACCAGTCTGGGCAACTTGGTGTGATGCAATCTCTAAAATAAATCCAAAAATTTAGCCGGGCATGGTGGCATGTGCCTGAGCTTCCTTTGGAAGGGTGAAGTGGAGGGATCACCTGAGCCCAGAATGTTGAGGTTGTGGTGACTGGGAGCATGCCACTGCCCTCCAACCTGGGAGACTCCTACTCAACAAAACAACAACAACAAAAAGATGTGCCCTCATGTTACAACATCCTTATAGAAGACCTGTGGGAAACTGAACCAGAAACCCACACCTACAGAGGGGACAGGAAGGAGTAGGATGAGAATACTAAGGGACAGTGAAGGGATGCATCACTTGACCAAACAGACTGTCTCCTCAGGCCCTATTTAAAACATGAAGAGTGCTAGTATTGTGCTGTTGTCTCTCTACAATTTCTCATCTAGCCATGTTTGAGGAAGGTACATTTATTATTATTATTATTTTTTTTACAAAGGCCCTGATGAGCTCACATGTAATTAATCCTGAAGAGGTAGATTATTTCACAAAGTTCAGTAATAGGATCCCATTTCCTTGACCGTGTTTTTCAGTTGTTTCATAACATTTCATGCTTGAGAATCACAAATAAAACCCATTGGAATGGGTGATATGAACAACGTCTTATTTTCATGTAGATTAATACCCAGGTTTCTGGACATTAGGTGTAGCAACATGAGAGCAAGACACTTTGAGAAACAAAAGCTTGTCTGGGAGATCATGGAAATTCAGGGACATCAATTATTAAGATGCTACATGAAAGCAGAAGTGGTTCCAGAGGTTTCCATTTTCCAGACAGAAAAATTCAACACATGTGCCCCAGGAGGTAGGCCCATTTCTCACTGATGTGGGTGAGAAGTCTTCCATCCAAAGCAGAGATGCTGGCTGTGCTGGGTGGCTCAGTGTAATCCCAGCACTTTGGGAGCCAAAGTGAGTGACCAGACTAGGCAACTTGGAGAGATCTTGTCCCTGCAATCAATCTAAAAGGTTAGCCAGGCATAGTAGTGCATCTGTAGTTCTGGCTACATGAAAGGCAGAGGTGGAAGAATTGCCTGAGCCCAGCAGGTTGACTCTTCACTGACTGTGAGTGTGCGAATGCACTCCAGCCTGTGTGACACAGTGAGTCCAACTCGGAAGAAAAGAAAAAAGCAAAGCAAAGATGCTAAGCTGATTGGCTGCAAATGTACCACAAGTGCCTCTCACCTTGAAAATTGTTGCCCAAAGGATGCAATACCATCTGTTCCTGAGGGGTCTGGTCACCATCTGTCTCTGAGACACAGTCCAGTCAGGTCTCAGTTGAGACCATTGAAATCAAGTGTGAAATGCCTGAAGCACCATCAGCTTCAAGTTGATTGCAGGTCCACTGAAATGGGTTGGTAAAAATGACTCACTGATATGTGCCAGGAAACTGCGTTTTTCTCATCTGCTCTTAGCAGATCCCAAGTGAACCAATACTTTTGCTCCCTCATATTTCAACTTCCACATTCACAAAAAAGGCATCAGTGAGGGTGACTCTTCTGGGCAGTCACAGCCTGTGACTCCCTGCAAATTTCTGAAGCTGTGTGCAGGTCTGGCAGGTATTTCTCCCAAAGCATCTCGACTTGGATCTGAATGGAGAAAGCAGAGTTTCTGGGACATTGGCACCCCTACAATGGTTTAGGAAGCAGATGTGCCCTGGGCTGAGAAGGTCAGAGCTCTGGAGAGACCTGGGTGTAGGTGAAGAAGACTTCAAGCAGCTCAGGGATGGGGAGGATGAGCTCACTCAAAGTGAGCCTGAGTGAGCTGCATTATGACCATCACACTGTCCCCACTGCCCAACCATGCTGCCTTTCAAATCCATCTCTGCACTCCCCATTGTGAGATGGTGACAGGAACTCAGCAGCAGCAGGGCTTTGGTGGAATGAGGAGTGCACCACCCTGACCCACTCTCCAGGACTGCACACAGCCTACAGTCCTCACACACCAGGTTCATAGTACTGCAGCTAAACTTCTCTAGGAGGTTACTCAGAGATCAGAACATGAGCTTCTTGATCATCTCCAATATATGCTGACTTTAACACCCTAAATGAACTCTTACTCAAGCTTCATCTCTGGCTGTTTGAAAACTCCAAAACAATTTCTTCTGAATACCTTGGGGGGTGGGGAAAGATAGATTCATTTAACCCCCTGCTGTCTAGTTTTTGTTGTTATGAATAAACCTCCTGTATCAAAAAGTAAGGTTTTTACCTCTTAAGGTCTATGGACTATTACTTTGGCTAAATGAGTAACATTTACAATGGACTGTAATCTCATGGTAGAACATCATGCTTATATGAGTTAATGATTAACAAACTTTTCAACATGTATAGTTTCAAGTTCTCAACTCAGTCTCTCTGGGGAAGGAGGGGGGAAAAAAAAACAGCCTCAGGAATCTGAACTGCCTTGATAATGATTCAGGATCAGTGGTTAGTGTCTATAAATCAGGTCCAGTTTTTGTAAAGAACATCTACTGTGAAACCTTAAATTGGTATCTGAGATCACTTTCAAACTTTCTACACAGGTCTCAGTTACCCATAGTGGTTTATAATCAGATACAGAACTCGGATAAATGCTCTTCAGTGAAACTTTTTGTTCAGTGTATTACTAATTATTTTGTTTTTCAGTCAAACCTATTTCTTGAAGCTATTTAGTATCACAAGTTAACATCTCATCAACACATCAAATATAGGTCTATGTATATCATAGTCCTTTTCCATTTACTAAAATAAAACATATACAAATCTGGTCAAACTTGGAGTCTCAGCCAGTAATCCAGCCCTTTGGGAGGACAAGATGAGTGGATTGTCTGAGGTTGCATGTTTGAGACCAGCCCAGGAGCTTGGCAAATCCTCGTCTCCAATAATTAAAAAAAATAAAATTAGCCAGGTGTGGTAGTGTGTGCTTGTAGTTCTGGCTACTTGGAGGGCTGAGGTGGAAAGATCACTGGAGCCTAGCAGATCAGTGCTGGGGTGGCTATGAGTGTGCCACTGCACTCCAGCCTGGGTGATGGAGTGAGAAGACACTCAAAAAACAAACACACAAATCTAACATACAAAGGCAAATTTAACATTTTTGTACTTTCAGATTATACACGGCACAATAAGTAGTTGAAAAAAGTGTAAACAAATGTAAAGATGAAGTATTAAATTATAACAGTATAAATTTAGCTGTGGTACACACCGTAGCATTTGGTAATTTTTTGACCACCTCCTGCTTCTATGTGGTGAGTGCAAGTGTCTTTGAGTTTGATTACCACATCATGTGATTCTAATATCACTATATTACCTATTGGTCGCTCCAGAGCCAATCAAGGAAATTATAAAAAGTGATCGTGCTTATGCCCCCTCAAAAAATAAGTTGCGAAGGGTGCAAAAATAAGGATCTTGAATACATTAAGAGCTAAGAGGCACCACACTAGAGTTTAGCAGATGACTTGAGAAATGAGACCTTCCAACATAGCGCCAGGTGATTAAAAATAAAGCATAGTAGAGACTGGGAATGGTGGATCATGCCTGTAATACTCACGTTTTGGGAGGCCAAGGTGAAAAAACTTAGGCGCCAGTGACAACTCCACACCCATTAAGGCCAAGAGATTTATTAAAGCGACAGCGGTTACAGGGAAAAAAGGAAAAGGGTCTCTAACCACGGGGTAGGGGAGGGAGAGAGAGAGAGAGCCTGTGAGAGAGAGCTGTATTTATGGGTTTGGGAAGGCCAGTGGCATGCTTGGGCCTGGCAGGGGCTGGCCAGTGCCGTGTTAGGGTCTTATTGGAGGGGACAATGAGGTAGTATTCCTATAGGGAGAAGTTATTTGAGCACAGGTTTAAACTTCCCACGCATGTGAAACTGTGTGGGGGAAACTAGAGCTTAGGACCTTTGTTGTCTTTGGTTCTGTTTAGTGCCATCTAGGGAGATGCCCTTCTGACTGTTCCCTGTGCCCTTCACACACAATTACATGGAGTTTATAGTGAAGGAGTTCTGTAATGATCAGCAGGCAATGGTCACCATAATCTGCCCAAAGGAGACAAAGCTGGGGGCCTGTGGTCATGGAAACATCGCTGTAATCACATGTAGGTGTTGAGTCTTAGGTCAGACAGGTAACTAAGGTGAAAGTTTTAAAAATGGAATAAGCTGGTTAATATATTATTTTTTAGCAATTTGATTTTATTAACTGATTTAGCTTATTTCACTGCAATCAACATCAAAGATCAGCAGCTCTGGATGTTATTCCAGGCCTAAACTTCTTTACCTCTAAAGTCATTAAATATACCCAGTTCTTGACCCTTGGACACCACACTTGTCTCTGTCGGCCCCCATTCCAAATTGTGAAAGGTGAATAATAAACTTTACTTCTTTCTACTTTCTTCCTTGTTGTAGTCTTGCATTATTCAGGTGACACCAGCAGTGGCCCACCTCACCTCAGTTTACCCTTTCACAGAGGAGAGAAAACTTTTCTGCCTTTTCCCCTCCAGATCAGCAATGTGTCTGAGAATGCACAGAAACCACTCACCTAAGCAACTTAAATATGTTTTCTATAAATTACTATCTTGGAGGAAGACAAAACTTACACCAAACCAATGTAACAGCAAGATTTCAAAATAAGGCAAGGTAGCTAGCACAGGTAAGTCATCGACAGATAAAATTCCCATAGGCAGGTTTTAGGAAGCAGTCAGACATTCTTTAAATTATACTTTAGTGCAGACAAAGCTGGCAGTCTTTCCCACTTTCTGGCAAATCAAAGAAGACAGTCCAACTTGTCAATTTAAAGTTTATCATAATAATCACTAAGAATCTTTCAAGTTTCCTGTTAAAAACAAGGGGGGATACCACGCCTTAACTAACCAAATACATAGGAATGATAAGACTACCTTTTTGGCTCAAGACTTGTGAACTGGAAAAGTCTGGCAGGTGGATAAGACAATGTGGTCAGAAAGAGACCATCACCACTCCTCTCCTGGAGAGGTGTCAATTTCTAGAGTGGCAGTTGGCTGTATCCCACCCTCTTCAGCATACCGATTGTTGGGAAAATACAACTAGTCTCTTAACTGAGAGCAAAAACCCCATCTTTCTTTTGGAGAGATATTTACTCATGCCAGGCCTTTCTTGTATGAAAATTTTACATGCCCTTTCTTTCCTCTTCTTTCTTTGTAAAAATTATTTCACGGTCAAGGCAAAGAACGCAAGGGTATCAACTCAAAAAATACAAATACAAATAAAAAGTAAAGAAGAAACAAGGACATCATGAACTAAGGACAAAGAGACTTTACAAATTTCCAGGACTCCCTCCATGCCCAGATGTCTACACATCTAAACCACGTCTTGATCTCAGCCCTTCTGTTCCTCGAGCCAGGATATAAACCCCAAACAGCACACACAACCTAAGAGGGGTCTTTAGGAAACCGGTCCCTCATTGTAATGTCGCTCCTAAATAAAGTCACAGCCCTTGTTTCCACATCATCTCTCGACTTACTGACTGTACCGCTGAGCAGAACGGGGTTTGGATCTGGCGACACCAACTGCCAAGACCCTGATGACTTGTCCTGGGGATTTCCACTAGGATATTCCAAATTCGGCTACTAGGGGGCTGTCACCCACCAGCACCTGTCTGTGGCCAACTTCCCCTGACCCTTTCCACAGCCTTTCCCGTAGTCCCTCAGGGGACCCCACACCAGAAGCCCTGGCTGGGGCTTCGGGATTCAGATCCGATGTTGGCCCAAGGGTACTCACTGATGATGTGACGGAGCCTCCGTTTAACCTTGGGGAGGACAGAGGGATGGGGCCTGGAACACAGCCCCCCCCACGTGTATGATCCTCCTCACGACCCCCTCCTGGGTCCCGCACATCCGGAGTGAGGGGTTGTGTGGAGATGGCTGAGAGGGCCAGGTCACCCCAGAGACAGGACCCGGGGTCCCGCTCCAGCCCTAACCTGCTGGACCAGGTTGAGCTGATGGCGGGAGCAAGTCGAGACTTGGAGCTGAGAGGGAGGCCTGCACCGCCACAGCAAGGTCACCCCTTCCCCTCTTGGGACAGACGCCCCCATACGCCTTCCCGGCTTCCAGGCATCCCGGCCTCCTCTCTACGATTGTCCCAGGACCTGCCCGTCGCAGGACGAAAGAGGCTGCAACAAAGACATGTGGAGCTCCCGGGGAACAGAAGAGTGCAGTGTAGACGACCCAGCTGTGGGCGCAGGACAGGAGACGACACTCGCCAGAAACCGGAAGCCGACCCTCAATTCCGGAATCCGTGTGATTAGATCATTTCCAAGGCAATGTCCGCTGATTGACTGAGGCTTCAGGCTCCACCCCTCTGGTTCAGAGTGACAGGCGATGTGATCACATGGGGCTGCAGGAGGCACGAAAAGATGGCGATGTCTTCGGACCCTGACGGGGGAGGAGCTGGCTGGCACGCATACTGCAGGGAACTCGAGTCTTAAGCTCGCCACACCTGTGGGTCCTCCGGGGCATGCAGGGAGGCCGAGAGACTTAAGGACTAATTTTTTTCCAATTTATTGTAGAGACAATGTGGTGTCATGTTTCCCAGACAGGTCTCAAGCCCCTGGGCTCAGACAATCCTATCATTTCCTCCTCCCAAAGTGCTGGGATTGGAGGCATAAGCCACTGTACCTGGCTCAACCACTTGTAGACTCTAAATCCATCCAAGTTTCTGCAAGGTGCATTATTTTGCTTTCTCGATTTTTAAAAAATTATTATTCAGAATCTCACTCTGTTGCCCAGGCTGGAGTGCAGGGGCATACTCAAAGCCACTGCAGCCTCGACCTGCTGGGCTCAGGCGATCCTTCTGCCTCAGCCTTCCAAGTAGCTGGAACTGCAGGCACACCACCACGCTGAACAAATTATTGGATTTATTGTAGAGCTGAGGTCTCACCAAATTACCCAGTCTCGCCTCTAATTTGCGAACTCAGGCAATCATCTCACCTTGACTTCCCAAAGTGCTGTGATTATAGGCATGAACCACCATACCTGGCTTAAAGCAGGGTTTCTTTACAGCATTTGGAGTCTGACATGCCTGTCCTAAGCAAGTGGGGGGGAGACACATGAGGTGGCACACCTTGCAGGGCACTCTCTAGAATGCAGTGGCCATAAGCTTGCCATTGCACTCCAACCTGGGTGACAGTAAAACTGAAAAATGAAAAAAGACACAGAAGCAACAGTGACAGAAAACAATTCAGCATTACACAAGCTCTCACAAGGGTTCCGATTACAGATTGCTTTTCAAATCTTTTATAATATGGACTTTTCTACTAAATGGGGTACTAAAAGTAAAGGTTATAGAAGAGGTAGAATTGGTGCCATATGGAAACGTTTTAGATAAATGAAACTGTAAAAATTTCAGACCAAAATTTTTTAAAGTTATAGTCTCAATCTGTCACCCAGGCTGGAGGGAAGTGGCAGGCCCTTGGCCACTGCAGCCTGGACCTGCTGGGCTCAGGCGATCCTTCCACCTCCGCCTTCCAAGTAGCTGAAGCTAAAAGCATGTGCCACCATGTCCAGCTAGTTTTTGATTTACTGTAGAGATGAGGTCTCACCAAGTTGCCCAGGCAGGTCTATAATCCATGGGATCAGGCAATCCTCCCATCTCAGCCTCCCAAAGTGCTGGGATTATAGGCATGAGCCACCATGCCCAGTCTTAGACAGAAAGAAAGATGTGTTTCTGTTAAGCATCACTAAGTTCAGCTTCTTCTGCCTCCCCTCCACCACTTCCACCTCCGTCACCCAAGACAGCAAGACCAGGCTCTCCCATTCCACCGCATCCTCAGCTTCTCATGGTGAAGATGGCAAGGATGAAGAATTTTAGGATGACTCATTTTCATTTAGTGAACAGTAAAGATATATTTTCTTCTTCATGATTTTTTTTTCCTCTTTTGAATTGAGTGTGTACCCATGCAGGTTTGTTACATGAGTATATCGTGCAATGGTGAGACTTAAGCTTCTGTTAAACCCATCACCCAATCAGGGACAATGGTGTCCAATAAGCACTTTTTCAATGCTTGGCTCCCTCCTTCCCCCTTCATCAGTCCCAGGTGTTTGCCATTCTCAACTCGAAGTTTGTGCATACCTAGTTTTCAGCCTTCAATTATATGTGAGAACACTCAATATTTGGTTTTATCTTTCTGAGCTAATTTGTTAACATAATAGTAAAAATACAATTTATAATACACATAACATGCAATGCATAAGTATGGAATGTTTATAGGCTCTACATGTAGAATCAATGCCATTACATCACTCTGGATATCTTCAGTCTCTTACATAAAGCCACCAAGTCACTCTAAGAGAAATACTTATAGCTAATTATGAAACATTATTACACACCCAAACCTGTCTTGTTTGATAGTCAGGAGAAAGCAGACAGAAGTCAAAGGAATCCTTTGTCTTACGAAATCTTCCTATTTATTGCCTGAACAAATTGGACCACCAAAATCAACTATGCTAATTATACAGTTAAAGGAGCGATACCACCAAAATGTCTTCAATAGTAGTCTCCAGTTGAGAACAAACATGGAAAACACTCATTGAAATGTAACTAGTTCAGGTTCGGTGGCTCAGCCGTAATCCCAGCACTTTGGGAGGCTGAGACAAGTGGATTCATTGTAACTACAGGTTCAAGACCAGTCCCAGCAATTTTGTAAGACCTGGTCCCTACAATGAATAAAAAAATTAGCTGGGTGTGGTAGTGCATGCCTTTTCTTCCAGCAACTTGGAAGACCGAGGTGGAAGGATCCCCTGAGCCCAGTGGGTTGATGCTGGGGTGACTGTGAGCATGCCATGGCACTTGATTCTGGATGACTGAGACTCCAACTCAAAAAAAAGAGAAAAAGATAACTAAATACACTCACTATGAATGACATCTTCATTGTGCATAAATTTCAGCTAAAAAATCCTTGAAATTTCTAAGTAGGCTAAATAATAAACACTGTATGAACCTGTATCAGTGTATGGTCTTGTGAACTGAGTGGGGCACCCTAAACACTCTCAGACACGGAGAACACCCTTGACATGACACAAATGAGAAGAAATAGAGTGATGAACATTTTCCTGCCTAGGCCTTTCTCTGATCATGTCCTCCTGGGGACAGCTGGACTGCATTAGTGACCAGAAAGGACCCAGCACTGATCAGTAGGTTGTGCCCAGGGTTGGAGCAGGGTGAATGAACTGCCCTTTCACGGGGCACTCTTTCCAGCCTAGCTCCCATGAATGTGCCTCCAGCACCTCCTGAAGCTGTCCCTATGTGGTCTGCAGGAGTTTTTCAGGACAGGCTATCCTGGGCCTGGTCCCTGGAGCATGACATGGTGCTGAGGAACCCTTTAGGTATCCAGGACTCAGCTGAGAAGGATACAGTGTGAGCTGTCCCTGAGGTTGAGTCCAGCACCAAGTCAACTCCCAAGTCACCCTCTGGAGTAACTAAGAGGGGAAAACACAGGCCCCATTAACTCATTTCTGTGGGTGTTTCTCCTCATCCTCTACTTTAAGATGCTTCTGAAAACAGGCCTAGGTGGGCCCCAGGGCAAGTGCTGACCTTGAGATTACTGAAATGCCTCAGAGATAGGGCAACGGATGATGGCTAGACCCCTCCAAGCCCTCTGCCATACTCTCCTGCACCTGCTTTTGAAGGGACCTGAAGGAAACCAGAGAGATCACAGCCATATGTGTGAGCCGATAACAATATCCCCCGGAAACAACAGGAAATTCTTCAATCCTAAGCTCCTTCCTCCCAAGAGTGGCAGGACAACATGCCCTGAACAAGGGAATGGAGAAAATTAATGTCCCAGACCCAGGCAGAATTTAAGAGAGAACCAGTTGGGACCACAGCCCAGACCCAGAACTCAGAGTTCAGTTGAGTTTGGCAATATTCAGTCCTTTCATTATGTGGAATGACAGCCCCAGAGGGCAGAGGCACAGTGCCTTGGAGCATCTACCCTGCAGTGGAGACAAGTCTCAGTGGAGACAATTTTCCTTAGTCCTCCTTAAGGGGACTAAGGAGCTTGGTTGATAGCGAAGGCCTCTCCCACCTGAGTTGTTTACCAGGGCCGAAGGTGAGGTGAGGTAGCCCTGGGGTGAGGGCATGAGGCAGGGAGTCCAAAGCCAGTCCAAATCCTAGGGAGTCATCACAGGAGAAGTCTGAGGTGTCCCAATAGCAACCATGTCCCAGGATGCACACACCCTTAGCTCTGGGATCAGTTTCCTGCGTGGATGTCTTTAATGTTGGAACACGAGTGCCACACAGAAAACATGAGGACTCCAGGCACCAGGGTCCATGAGGTCCCACCCAGTGAGAGCCAGGTAAGCTCAGTGGAGAAACTGATCTACTCTGTAGGCATCCACCAACTTGGAGACCCTCCAAGTTAGATAGCCTGGGGCTCTCCAGCCCACCATCTCATCTCTAGAAAACCATGGAGCAGGCTGGGCACAACGGCTCACACCTATAATCCCAGCACGTTGGGGAAACTGAGGTGAGAGGACTGCCTGAGTACACAGGCTCGAGATGAAGCTGGGCAACTTGGTAAGATCTCATCTCTACAATAAATCAAAAAAATTTGCTGGGCATGGTGGCATGTGCCTGTAGTTCCAGCTACTCGGAAGGCTGAGGTGGAAGGATTGCCTAAGCCAGCAGGTAGGGGTTGTGGTGGCTGGGAGCATGCCACTGCCCTCCAGCCTCAGTGACAGAGTAGACCCTGACTCTAAATACATAAAGAAATAAAGAAATTAGTTAACATGGTGGCACGTGCCTATAGTTCCAACTACCTGGAAGGTTGAAGTAGAAGCATCACCTAGTCCAACAGGTTGAGGCTGTGGTTGCTATGAATGCTACTGCACTCCAACCTGAATGACAGAGTAAGATTTCAACTAAAAAAAGTGGCAGCACTGCTCAATTAGTAGCCATCCTCTCCTGATGTCACCTGAATGGACTGATCCCAAAACTGAGGCACAACTGCAGGTAGGAGCTTCCATTGTTTCCAGGGAAACAGGTTGCTTTCTGGGGACCTGGAAGCTCAGGTGTGGCCAGCAAACCGTGGCTGTTTGGTGATTTCTTTCTTGAAATTTGTTCCTAAAGCTCCCCATGCATCCAGAGATCAGGAGTCAATGGTTTTCATTGCAGTTTGAACAAGGATGCTTGGCTCACGTCTTATCCCACGTTCCCTGTGAGATTAGAAACACAGGACAACCTCACCTTGCTATCCCATTGGGCCTCCAACACCAGTCCACTGCCCAGTCCACAGTAAATGCTTAGATATCCTTCTCTCTTATAGTGATACCTACATATTAACTTTCTTTTTTTTTGAATTGGAGTCTCACTCTGTCACCCAGACTGGAGTGCAGTGGCCATTCCCGGCCACTGCAGCCTCGACCTACTGGACTCCAGTGATCCTTCCATCTGTCTTCCAAGTAGCTGGAACTACAGATGTGGGATACCATGCCCGGGTAATTTTTGATTTATTGTAGAGATTAAGTCTCGCCAAGTTGCCCAGGCAGGTCTTGAACCCGCAGGCTCAGGTAATCCACTCACCTCAGCCTTCCAAAGCACTGGGATTACAGGCTGAGCCACCGAGCCCTGCTCATATTAACTTTCTTATGAGAAAGTGACCCACATGGCTTCAAAGAAGTCAGGGCAGCACCCAAAGCTCTACAGAACTCCTAATACCTATGAAATCAGTGTCAAGAAGGAAGCTGGATTTTGGAAGCTTCTGGACTGGGTGGGGGAGTGAGTATGGCATTGTCAAAGCCTCAGCCAGTCAGCAGCATGTCTTGTTTGTTATGCTGGTCAATCCGTGTGACAGTGCCTTCCTTAAAGGGCACAAGTCTTACAACCAGAGGGGCCCAACCTGGCCTCACCTGACCTCTGGGAGAAGATATGTACCAGGGATATCTAGGATGACCATACAGTGAACATGAGACCCTGACGAAAACTAGGATTTTGCCCAAGGAAGGGTGAGAACCCTAGCCATAGTGTGTGAGTACGTGAGGCCCACTCATGTCCAGCAGAGCCAGACCAGTGATATCACCAGGCTTGAAAAGTAACCAGCCACCTCAACTAGGGTGGGCAGAAACCCACAGACCGGCCATCAACCTTATCCACTCAAGGAGGCAATGATGGCTGAACTTCCATATCCTGAGTGACCATTACCTGACCACCAATGAGGCAGAAGTCTGAGGCCAAGCAGATGGCATTGGGGCTATGATTTCAGGGTCCAATACTTGCTCTTGATTATAGGAATGATAAAAATTGGGAAAGTGAGGTCCCAGGAGACCAGGTTGCTAGGTCTATCATACTTGGTGGGTTCCTTTCAAGGCAAGAAATAGGAAATGTGGCCTCATTTTGTGCAAGGATGCTCCAAGGTGGGGACCAGAGCTGCATAAGGGGGAACAGCTCCTGGCTATGCAGGAATAGGCCTTAGCTGGATCCCACAGTCTGTAGTTTGTCCCCCTTTTTTCATCTGGCTGCTTGGGATTCTCTTTTCATTTTTTTTTTTTTTTTTAGTTGGAGTCTCATTCAGTCACCTCAGCTGGAGTGCAGCTCATGGCCACCCCAGTGTCAACTTTTTGGGCTCCTGTGATCCTTCCACTTCAGCCTTCCAAGTAGCCAGAACTACAAACACGCACTACATTGCCTGGCTATTTTGTAAAATTTTTCTTGTAGAGATGATGTCTTGCCAAGTTACCCCAGCTAGTCTTGAACCCACGGGCTCTGGCAGGATTCTCCATTTTTTGTTGACTCTGCAGGTACTGAAAATCACCCAGTTCCTTTTCTTATCTCATTTTACTTTCAGGAGAGAAAAAAAATCTTTCTATGAAATGAATTCTCAGCAACCCCTTCATCAGCCTGCTCTGAGGACAAGCACAGTGCTGTCTTTGTACAATAGAGTGTCCAGTTCTCTCCAAATCATAGAGATGAGTTTTTACAAAAGTGAATATCCAGACTTCTATTAATGAATGGAGATGATTTCTTAGATATGGCTCAGTAATGGCATCATCCAGATCACCAAGATTGTCCTTAGGGGGTTCTAGAGAATAAGTCGTTGGGGGCCTGTTTTAGAAGCTCATCTGTTCCAGAGTCATTGAGTGCATAACATGAGCCTTTAATTTTTTTTTATTTTTTGAGTTGGAGTCTCACTCTGTCCCCCAAGCTGGAGTACAGTGGCACACTCCTGGCCAATGCAGCTTCGAACTTCTGGTCTCAGGCAATCCTTTCACCTCAGCCTTCCAAGTAGGGAGCACTACAGTCACACACTACCACACTTGTCTAATTTTTTTGATTTATTGTAGAGACGAGGTCTTCCAAGTTGCCTTGGCTGGTCTTCAGGCCCCTGAGAGACCCAAGAAACCAAGAAACTTAAAAAGCCATACTTGCTGTAAAAGTAGTGTTTGTATTTAGAACTCTTGGGTTAAGCATTGTTAGTCTCAATTGCCATGCTGACTTCTGCTTTTACAACGGGGTGTAAATGTTAAAGCGATAAGCCCCTTTCAGACATTCCTTTGCAGCAGACTTTGAGATGCTAGTAATCTGCCTGCTTGCTCAAATTAATTTATACGCAGTGACTGTATGAACCTAGCTTGTCTGACATTCCACTCTGCCCGTTAAGTGGGTTTCTGTCAATCACGGGCAGTCAGGTTGAAGCCCACGAAAGGCACCTACCAATACCAAGTGTTCCCGTAACCATTAGGAGAAATTACCCAATCATGTAAAACCAACTTTAAAGTTCTTTCCCCTCCCTCTGTAATGGTGTATAAAAACTGCTTGCCATGCTGGATTGGGCTCTCGTCCCTGAAACCACAGCCGGCTTCGTTCGTGAGCCCAGACTTGAGCCTGAATAAAGACCCTTGTGTGTTTGCATCAGAGCTGGCTCTTTGGTGGTCTCTTGGATTTTGAATTTTGGGTTTAACATTTGGAGGCCCCAGCGAGATTTTTTTTTTCCAGAGACCTCCAACCCCAGCCTGCACGGTCTCCATATGGGTGAGTGCACTGTATTGTCTGTCTGTCTGCTTATTTGTTACTCGTTTGTTAGCGAACTTCTTGTAAGATATCGATATCCATTTTATAAGGCTGGAATAAAGCTGAGCAGATGTGCTCTAGGGCTGCCAGCCAGAGGTCTTGGGAGACGTCTCTCGATCTCAGAGGGAGCCCAGGTGGTAGGAAGCACGGGCTCAGAGGGAGCCCAGGTGCTGGGAAGCGCGGGCTCAGAGGGGGTCCAGGCATGAGAGGCATGGACTCAGTAGCTCTCGGGCACAGTGGTGACCGGAGAGAGGGGGTCGTCTGGTATGCCCCCATTTGGAGGATAGCGCTGTCCTCATATCTGAAGGTAGCCCAGCACCGAGAGGTGTGGGCTTGCCTTCAGATCGGTTTTGTCTTTGTCTCTATGGCCGTAGAAAAATGTATTTTTGTGTTGGTTGCGTTTTTTTTTTTTTTTTATCTGTTGTGTTTGCGTGTGTGTGTTACTGTGGACGGAAAACAGGGGACAGGACTGACTCTTGGCTAATTATTTCTCGGACATAAAGTAAAGCTGATAATCAGAATGAAATCATTTGCAAAAAAAAAAAAAGGGGGAGCCGTCCTTCAGTATAGGATGGCCACCTGAGAGCACTTTCTCACTAAGTTTTGCTTTGCAGGTTAAGCATATTATCTTCCTGATTTCCGTTATAGCCACCCAAATCAGATACGTAACTGAAAAACCCCCCATGGGCCAAATCTTTTATTCCACCCAAACAGGGCCAACGCTCAGAGTCCTGGCCTCACAGGAAACAAAGCCCAGCCTGGGCGGCCGAGGCGCAGTGTGGCAACCCTTGCCCCACCCACCCTGCAAGGGGGGTGGAGACTGCGAGCCATAGTCTGCTCTCAGTAGAGAGAAAACTGAGAACAAAGAGGATTAATGAGCATGTGCAAATAAAAAAAACCAAAAAACAAACTTTCAAGGTGAGTATAAAAGCTTACAAATTCTAAATACTGCTGCAGAGGAATTTCTGCTAATAACTAATTCTATCATTTCATTTTAAAAGTGTACCCTAGAATCTTCAGCCAAAATAAATAATATAAGCAATATAAGATATATTTAGTCAATATACAAATAATATAAAGTATGTTTTTAATAATACATTTTTGTTCTATAATAGAATGGCTAGTTACAGAAAGCATAGAACAAAAATAGAAAGTTAAAATATGTCAAAGAATGGTATGAGTTCATCAAACATGTTAGGTAAAAGT
The DNA here is from genome assembly GCA_027257055.1 of Cephalopachus bancanus. Classification (NCBI taxonomy): domain Eukaryota; kingdom Metazoa; phylum Chordata; class Mammalia; order Primates; family Tarsiidae; genus Cephalopachus; species Cephalopachus bancanus. Next base: position 59,793 of record JAPVLO010001570.1, on the reverse strand, counting down.
TAATGGAAACAAATAAAAGAAATTCTGTAAACTCTCGAGACTAAAAAAGTTAATAGTTAGTCTGTTTTGGGGGGTATTACCAACCTATCAATTGCTAACAGGTGTCTGTCACTTTGAATCTGCTAAAAAGCTGGTTGAGTTATTGTGCTTTGTTTAATGGGACATATGGTCTTCTAAAAACTTAATTGGTGCATATTTCTCAATGTCATCTTTTCTCCTCTTATTTAGGTGGTGTCTTCTCCCAAACCGTTGGCACTGTTAAAATTTCTGCCTTTTGTTGTTAAGGTTATGGAAAATTGCCTGTTGCGTATAAGAAGTGTTACTGGTTATCTTAAACTCTTTCCGGGGACCACTCCCCCTCCCTTCCTTAGCCTGCATTCTCCTTCGTAAATTCTGAAGGAGCTCATTCTAATCCACCTGTAAAGAAACAGAGAAATGCAATGTAAGTTAATGCGAGCCTTAAAAAAATAATAATAATTTTATGATCTTTCTCTGGCAACTGAAGGAATGAATAGGCTGTTCTTGTTTTCAAATGCTAAAAGCCAGGTCAATTGAAAGTAAGTCCGTTTCTGAAGGCTTAGGCCTTGCCTAAAATCGTAATCCACTGCTTGTCCCTGTAAAACTGTTAGGAAGTCTCTCAGAGTCTTGTAATGTATGCTGACTCTCTACTTTATACTGTAATGCTAAGTAACACTAATGCTTGCGTTTTTTGGCTATGCTCATTTAATTGTCCACATCTTACGACTAAGGCTGCTGTTTAGTAATTCATGAGAATTTTTGACAATTTTGCCTGTTCATAATTAGAAATAAGTAGGAACAGATCATTTTACATCTTCGTGGTCTGTTAACTCTAAAAAGGTAAAAAAGGTTTTATACCAGGCCGTTTTTGTAGACATCATTGGAAAGTTGTAAAGTAAAAAAAAAAAAAAAAAAAAAAAGGAAAAGAACTCCAAAATGAGCACCAGCCAGAGGAAAGGTAAACAAATTGGCAGTTGCCACAAAAGGCAAAAGCTCCAGCCACCCCAAAAAAAGGCCCGATAAAAATAAACCTGCTAAGGAGATGGTATCAGCTCCTGTGAATGTGGTCAGTATAGGCACCTAAAGTAATAGCCTAAGCCCCCAGGACTTTGTCCAATATCTGGACTAAAAAGCCACTGAAAGAGATGGTGCAACCTCTCCTGAAGGGGAGGGGAAACACCTAGCTCAGCGATAGTGGCTGTTGACTGAAGGAGGAGGGGAACGGCCCACCACAGCACTCTGTATGCCATCCACCCAGAGAATCCTTGGGTCTATATAAATGTGGCTGGGGTCCAAATTAATTTCTTAATTAATACTAAGGCTAAGTTTTTAGCCCTTGTGCTCATACTGAACTTCTTCCTCCTAAAGCCTGCTCCCCAGTGGAATTAAAAATGTTCCAAAAACTAAATGTTTCACCTAACAATTATTAAAAGATAAATTCAAATTATCACTGTAAAAGGTTATCTATAAATAAATAAAAAGGAAAGCAAAAGGCAAACAAAAATGTAAAAATGTTGTTAATATAAAAATAAGGTTTTAGCAGGGAAAACAAAAAATGGAAAATGTAAAAAAATATATATATATTTATCTGAAAGTAAATCTTATCTGGTACATTTCTCTCCTATAATAAAGTAAATACCTATGAAAATTTTTAAAAGGGGTAAAGAACAAAAATAAAATGGTAAAAGCACACCAAAAATAATATAAGAAAAGTTTAAAAAATATACATACAAAGGAAATTCTATAAACAATCTAGGCATAATAAAGTCTTTTTTTAATGCAAGTCTCCAAACATTTTCAGATTTCTCTTCAAATTTTATAGAGAATTTACTGAAGTGCCTAGTTCAAATTATAGTCTAAAACAATCTGTCAGGCTACCATTATAGTCCAGAAATATAAAAGCTGGTACTTGTAATAAAGTCACAAAAATTAAAGTTTATCATTTAAGTTATGCTAATAACTTCAGGCCTGGTAGCTTTTATATGAAAAGGTAATCAGCCACTGCCTACAACTGTCAAAATGTAGGCCTGACTTTATTCCTTTTATTAAGCTAAAATCCAGTAATTTCATGCCCAAATAATGGTCATGCAAAACTTCCAGCCAGTGCCTGCAAATAATGCCACTGCTAAACGCCTCCAATCAGACAAAGGGAGATTTTTCGATCACTGGCTAGGCAGTACTGCACTCATTATCAGCTCTGAAGAAATTACAGAAGATGGGCCTTCAGCCCTCAGCACCCCAAATAATTATGGGATCGAAAAATCTCTAAAGAATAAAAAATTGAGGCAGGGCAACTAGCAGAGGTTAGACATAAATAAATTTCCTATAGATAGGTTCTAAGAGGCGTTCAAACATTTCTACTGCAGGCCAAGTGGCAACCTGTCCCACTCCTTGGCAAATCCAAGGAAAACTCCATCAGATAAAACTAGAACAGTATAATTTCAGTTTTCAGGTTAGCATGATAATCACTAGAAATTCTTTGGAAACATAAATTAACGAAACATAGGTATTTGGTATTTCATCACTCAGGATCCAAATTCCTGAAATGAACTTTGTTAAACCTATAAAATTGTTTAATGGTAGGCCTCTGAAGGAAAGGGGGGGCCACAAACATAAATGCTCATAAGAAAATGTGTTGTCTATTTAAAATAAATTTTAATCACAGTTTATGAGCTTATTTCCCTAGACGCTTCTTGAACCAGAAGAAATTCAAACATCTAAGGGAAGTAAGTGCTGCTAAAAATTAAAAAAGGAAGAACCCAATCAGCGACTGTAAAAAAAAAGGTGGGGGGGCCCCAAGTGTGGTCCTGTTCCTATAGTAGTCTAGAGAATTTAAATACCTAACTTCTCTATGAGGTCTCAAAGGGGGGGTGAACAAAAGCCCCTGCTAAGGGAAAAGACCCCAAAACAGGCCTTTAAATAAAGTAAACAGGCATCTTAACTCTTCTTGTTAGGGCATACAGGCAAACTTAAAAGAATTTGGAAGTCTTGCCTTAAAGCAACAAAGCAAGCCTTAAGTTCAGTCCTAAGTATCCATTGTTAAGACAAAATCCAATTAGCCTCCCCCCCTTTTGTTACAAAAAAGCAAAGTTTTTTTTTGTTGTTGTTTTCTTTCTTTCTTTGTTTTTTCTTTTTAAAATCGTTAAACTGTAATTTTGGCCAATAAGACTTTTTTAATGAAATGGCCAGTCTCGGGGCCATTTGGCCTTTCTTAAACAAAACCCGCCTGGGCGGGCCTTAAAGTTGCAACTTGCCTTTCAAAGGGAAATACCTCTAACTGCTATCAACCTTGCCACTGGGCTAGCGGCAGCCCAGGTGAGGCCAACTGCTGATCCTGAACCAGTTACATGTTTCTGTGTTCATTCACTCAATCATACAAGAAATATATTTAAGCATTTGCTGCATCCTGCCACAGGGTGAATGGAGAATAACCTGGGCTTCACCCTCTAGCATATCAATTATTATAAAAGTATGTCACACCTATTATAAAAACAAAGGAAGCTGTTGTCTCCTGCCAATATTTACCTGTTTTAAATTCTCAATTTAAGCTATAACCTAACTACATGTCTCTAATGTTTTCAATATAATAATTCTACTTTTAATAATTACCGGGCTTCTTGCTTAATATCTACCTTTAAGTCTCTAAGTACAGAAAGCCCTTATCAGGATGGATGATGGCTGCAAATGTTAATGCCTGGAGGAACTAACCCTAGTCATGCAACTAGGCGCCTATCAGCACCTGTTTGCCCCTTCAATGATACAGAAAAGGACTGGTTGCTCATCCAGCAACATACTGGCTTCCTGAGATGAAGAGACTGTGCTTATAACTCTGAGGTGGACTATCCTGTGCCTGGTATAAGAATATATTAGTGACTGGGGTTTTTAATGGCTATACGCTTGCTGCAGCTGGGTGTCATTCCAATGGATGGGTGCCTCCAGTACTGTCCATCAAGTACGGCGTCCAGCAGATTATTCAGCCTCATCTATAGAGAGCTCTTGCAGCCCTTCAGCCAGGCAGCCTGTCTAAATCCGTTGGACAAACTCAGTTATACCATATTAGAGCATACTTGCAGTCTCCTTATATATTTCTTATTTAGAGTGAATATCAAACTATTAAAATTATTTATTGTGCTAATGTATATAAGATATCTTGTACTGAATGCATTTTACTAATTGTTTAACCAAGGCCTTTTGTAAGAAATTTGTCATTCTCAAGCAACTCCCCTATTTAATGGTCCCCGTATCTTTGTCATCCCGTTAATAAGCTGAAATGGTTTACAAACATTATATAAGGTTAATGTTATGTTAGAAAGACAGAAAAATTTTTTAGCTACTTAATTTTAAAAATTATAGCATTAATAGCAATTACTACTTCAGTAACAGTTTCAGCTGTAGCTCTATCTAAGAAAGTTCATACAGCTACCTTTGCTAATCAGTTATCTAAGGATATTTCTATTGCATTAGCTACTCAAGAAATTGTAGATCAAAAGTTAAAAAGTAAAAGTTAATGCTTTAAAGAAGACAGCTTTAGCAGTAAAATAAGAGCTTGTGACTTTAAAAATAAAACTGGCTCTCCAAAGTCACTCTGAGTTTCAGTGAATTTGCCTCATTCCTTTGGAGGCAAATAAGTCTGTTCATACTTGGGACAAGATAAAAAATCATATCCTTAAAATTTAAAATCATTCAGACTTAAATATAGACCTCACTAAATTACATCAAGACATACAGGACATAAGTTGCTAAAAAGCAGTTCCGGTCCTATAAATTGACTAGCTCCATATTTAATAACTTCTCATTGTTTGCTAATCAAAAGTCATTAATGTCTATACTTATTAATGTAAGAATTTGTGGGACAGTAATTCTTGTCTTGCTGTGCCTATTTCCAGTTATTTCCAGAGTACTGAAAAGGAACATTTTAAAGGAACAGCTTAACACCGAGTTTCATGGTTTTGTACTAAAATAATAAATAAAAAAAGGGGAAGCTGTTGGGAGCCAGCCGCAGAGGTCCACTGAGCATTAGGGATCAGGGAGGGCCGTAGACCCCAAGACCGCTAGGACATGTTCAGGAGCCATTGACCCCATTTTCCTCCTCTTTTTACCATAAAACAAGTAACCCAAAGAAACTCTGCTGATCTAAGCTGAAAGCTCTGTAAGTGTAATGGGCATGGCTTACTCTGAAAACCTATTGTTCCTGTTTCCCATAAAACTGTGGTTTCGGCTTACAAATTAAATATAATTCAAATTCAGGTCACATTTGAGAGCCTTTTATATGGTACAAGCTTCTTTATACAATTTAACAGTATATTTGTAAAATTAGTATACACTTATAGGGAGAAGTTTCAAGCTTTTCAATAATAAAATTGTCAAAAATAGCTCAGCACAAAATTTGGGCCACACTCCTGAGAACCCAGCGCATACTTTAGACTGGGCTGCATTCTTTTAGGCCAGCTTTAACTACAATTAATGTAAGGTTTCAATTATTATAAAATAGGTCATGCTAATGTCAAAGAATCATGTTAGTTCAAGCATGACCAATCATAATATTTTAAGGTTTAATAAGATACAGTTAATTTTACAAATTTCATTGTCTCTATTTCCTACTGTTATAATCTTAGAGAACAAGAGCAACAACTCAATTGGTTTAAAGCATGATTTAACCGCACCCCCTGGTTTACTACATTAATTTCCACCATAGTTGGCCCTTTAGTTGTTTTAATTCTCCTACTTGTTTTCAGACCTTGCATCATCAACAAGTTTGTAGTCTTTGTTAAACATCAAGTCAGCACTGTTCAACTCATGGTACTCAAGCACCAGTGCCAACCGCTTGGTACTCACCCTTGTTGTCTCACCTCTCCTACCCATTTTCAGAATGGCTTTAAAAAAAAAAAACAACTATGTAGACCCATGATTGGGTCTTATCTTTAGGTTCCTCTGAGAGGGGGGAATGAGAGACCCAAGAAACCAAGAAACTTAAAAAGCCATACTTGCTGTAAAAGTAGTGTTTGTATTTAGAACTCTTGGGTTAAGCATTGTTAATGCCAATTGCCATGCTGACTTCTGCTTTTACAACGGGATGTAAATGTTAAAGCGATAAGCCTTTCAGACATTCCTTTTCAGCAGACTTTGAGATGCTAGTAATCTGCCTGCTTGCTCAAATTAATTTATACTCAGTGACTGTATGAACCTAGCTTGTCTGACATTCCACTCTGCCCGTTAAGTGGGTTTCTGTCAATCACGGGCAGTCAGGTTGAAGCCCACGAAAGGCACCTACCAATACCAAGTGTTCCCGTAACCATTAGGAGAAATTACCTAATCATGTAAAACCAAGTTTAAAGTTCTTTCCCCTCCCTCTGTAATGGTGTATAAAAACTGCTTGCCATGCTGGATCGGGGCTCTCGTCCCTGAAGCCACAGCCGGCTTCGTTCGTGAGCCCAGACTCGAGCCTGAATAAAGACCCTTGTGTGTTTGCATCAGAGCTGGCTCTTTGGTGGTCTCTCAGATTTTGAATTTTGGGTTTAACACCACAACTCGGGCAATTCACTCACCTCGGCCTCCCAACGTGCTGGGACTACAGGATGACACCAAGCCTGGCCTAGAGTTTTTAATATTCTGATGCTTAAGGAGATCATTTGAGTTCGTGGACTTCTCGCATTTGTATATTTCTCTTTTATCTGTCCTTCTTTTTGTTTTAAAGCAGGATTTTTTTTTTTTTTGAGTTGGAGTCTCACTGTCATACTGACTGGAGTGCAGTGGCCATTCCCAGCCACCACGGCCTCAACCTGCAGGTCTACGGCGATCCTTCTGCCTCAGCCTTCCAAGTAGCTGGAACTACAGGCAGGCAGTATCACGCCCAGCTAATTTTTTGAATTATTGTAGAGATGAGGTCTCGCCAAGTTGCCTGTGCGGGTCTCGAACACACATACTCAGGCAATCCACTCGCCTCAGGCTCCCAAAGTGCTGTAACTAAAGGGTGACACCAAGCCTGGCCTAGAGTCTTTAATATCCTGATACACAAGGAGATCATCTGAGTTCATGAACTCGCATTTGTGTATTTCTCTTTTCTCTTACTCTGTCCCTCTTTTTGTTTTTTAAAGCAGGATTTATTGAGGACAGAAAACCTCCCACAGTGGGAGAGGACCCAAAAGATTTACCACACATACTTCTTTTATCCAGGAGCATTGGGGCACTTATTTCTTTTTTTTTTTCTTATTTATTTATTTATTTGTTTATTCATGTATTTATTCCTTTTTACTTGTTTCTTTGGTACTTGGGTGTGGCAATGATCAGTTTCTCCAACGTGTCACTGGTGGATGTGAATTTCCCCAGCAGTGCAAATAATGTGAACTTCCCTTGAAACTACACACCGGGTACTTTGAAGTGTTTTGCTGCCTCTGCTGACTGGTATGGAGTCCTCCAGCCCAGCGACCAAGCCACCAGGCCTCATTCTTGTACCACAGTGCCCAGCATGCTCCGCGAGCGTGTCACATCCTGCTCCTCCCCCTAACTTCCGGTGCAGAGTCACTCAACCTCAAAATGCTACAAGCAAAAACGCCCTTTTCTCTTTTCTTGCCTCTCCCAACCCCGTTGGATAGCCTCTGCTGTCACTCAAGATCAAAAGAGTGGTGACCTGTCGCCCTATCCAATCAGCGGATGCTAGCTCGGAAACTGCCCAATCAGAAAGAAGGTGAAAGTGAGGGGACGGCTTCCGGGCTGTGACCGGGCTTTTTGTTTTCTGGGCCTGCGGAAGTGCTGGATCATCTGGGAGAGAGCCGCGTGTATTTGCTTCTTCCCTTTTTGCCCTGTGACATCCAGGTCTTGAGGTCCGCAGGGAGGACGCTGGGGCACCCAGAAGCCAGGAGATGGTGAGTGTGGGTGTGGTGTGAGGACGAGAGGTAGGATGGACCTGGATGACTCGGCTGTGGCAGACCGGCCTCCCCCTCAGTTCTGATCCTGGACCTGTGCCCGCCGGTGGCTCGCCCCGGTCCCCTCTTCACAGGGTGGGTCTGGTTCGGTCCCCAGGGTCCTGTCCCCACGGCGATCTCGCTCTACTGGAGGCTTCTCCAGGCAAACCCGCGCTGCATATGTGTGAGACTCAGGAGTGTCGGGGGGGGGGGTCTGATTTTCTGAGTCCCCTGGGGGAAGGGGTTGTGGTCCTGGCTCCGTCCTTCTCTCCTCTTAGAAGGTAAGCGGAGGCTTCCGCACATTGTTAAGGGGTTTCCTTGGGCCAACAGCTGATCGTGAATCCCTAAGTCCCAGTCAGGGCTTGTTTTTTTGGAGGTAAAGTCTTGGAGAAGAGGCAGGGGGAAGCCGGCCATGGGTAGGTGGCAGTGGGTGACAGCCCCGCAGTCGCCTGATCTGGAATATCCAGGTGGAATCCCTAGACCAAGTCCTCAGGGTGGTTAGGGTGCTGGACAGGATGAGGGAAAATGGATGGGGCAAGGGGCGCAGCACCGCCGGGCTGGCAAGCCGGAGGTGCGCGCTGGGAACCCAGAGATCCGAGTAAGTTGCAAAGAATTACACGGAGGTGAGAGAAGAAAAGTTTTATTTAAGAAAAGTTCGCCCCCCAGAGTCGTGGCTTAAATCCTTTTCTTGGAGATGTTACACGTGGCTGCTGTGATTTCCTCATGACTACCTGAAAGACGGTGGCGCGCAGTTAAGACTCAACACCTGCTAAGCCAAGAGATTTAATGAGACAAACGCGGTGGCTACAAAACCTGAGAATCAGGTTGCAGCGTGGAGGCACGGGTGTGGAAGCTTTCATAGAAATTTAAAGCCACCTGTCGGTTACCTATTGGTCGGCAGGTGAGGCATTTTGGGGACTGGTGGGGACTTTCGCGGGCGCAGAAATGGTGGGTTTTGTTGTGGAAGAAGAACGTGGAAAGCCTTGTCCGAGCCTCCATGTTAGTTTGTCCGGGCGCCTTCTTAGGCGGGATCGCCATTTTAGGTAGGGGCCACACCTAGGCTTAGCCTTTGGAGGGAGCGGGTTCCTCATCGTGGCTGGCTGGGGCCTTTCATTACCTATGGATGTCTTGGAGATCCTGTGACACAGAGACCCATTAATGTCTGTCCCCCTGAGAGAAGCGTGCAGCAAGGATTCAAATTCTCCTGCACCTTCCCAAACGACATTCCTTAGAGCTAGTGGAGAGTTCACCTCCCCTTATCTCCTAGGCATTCCCAGGGAGTAGCTGCGGGGGATCCTCGGCTTCCCTGTAGATAGTGCCCGACTTACTGGAAGATCAAATCCCCACCTGCTCTCCCTCTGAGCGGTTATAACTTTTGGAATTACAAGTTTCATGACTTTTACAATCCCTGCCGGATTCATGATGTCTTAGGCCTTGTAAATTCCCTTTACTTTAGGCAAGCTTGATTGCCACTATGAGATTTCCTCAGAAACCTGGAAGTCTGTTTCTGAAAAGAAAAAGTCGGTAAAGTTAATTTTACCTAAAGTGTGCATTTCTCCAAAAGCATAGCTTCTACTTTCTGATCATTGTGTCAGAGTTTCAGAACAAGATGAAAAGTGGCTTCCCACTCTTGGTCTGTCTTTTCAAGGGTCATTGGCAGTTTGTCACCGGGTCCAAACCTGATTCTGCCTGGTGGGACACCCAAAGTCAAGACAAGGAGTCGGAACAGGGGCTGTGTCTTTATTTAGAGGACCACTAAAACCGTGAAGATGAGGGGCCTAGACACCTCTTGTGTTTTGTGGACTTTTTCGGGTTTTTATGTAGGTCAGTGGTGAGGGAGAGAGAGGAGAGAGAATTGCTTGAGCCCAGAAATTTGAGGTTAACCTGGACAACATAGCACATCCATGTAGATATAAAAGCTGAAACAACTTATCTAACAGTGGTCGCACATGCCTGTAGTTTCAAATTCTTGGGAGCCTGAGAAGGAAGAATCTGTTGAGTTCAGGAGGTCAAGATTGTGATAAGCTCTGTGGAGACACTTCACACCTGCCTGGGTTATGGAGTGATAATCAGACTCTACTAAAATATATTTAATTTAATTTTTAAAAAATAAAGGGACATCTTCAACATGTAGGTGTGACTGGTCCAGGTAATCTCATCTGATAAGAAATGCTGGAGGAAGTTGTGGCAAAAATGGTTCTCAGGTAAATGTGTTTCAGGCCAGGGGCTGTGTCTCTTTTCCTACTGGAATGTTATGATTTTGGAGCATGCCAACCTTGACTAATACTCGTCTGTTTTCTTTTCTTTTTTTTTTTTTTTTTTTTTGAGTTGGAGTCTCACTCTGTCACCCAGACTGGAGTGCAGTGGCCACTCTCTGCCACCGCAACCTCGACCTGCTGGGCTCTGGTGATCCTTCCGCCTCAGCCTTCCGAGTAGCCGGAATTACAGGCATGCGCTACCATGCCAGGCTGATTTTTTGATGTATTGTAGAGATGAGGTCTCGCTGCCCAGGCGGGTCTCGAACCCATGGGCTCAGGCAATCCACTCACCTCAGCCTCCCAAAGGCGCGGGATTACAGGCTGAGCCACCGAGCCCGGGATCATTGATTTTATTAATGTGACTTATTGTGTTGATGAATTCTCAAAGGCTGAATCTCCTAAGCATCCTTGATATAAAGCGAGCTTGATCATGGTGTAAAGTTGCAACATACTGACAAAATGTTTCTACTAATTTTTACATTTTTATTCAAATGTGATTTTTCTACAAATAAATGGCTTGAAATCCTTAATATGGAATAGAAATTGTGCATTGTTATTTTTCTCATACATGGACACCGGGTTTCTGTGATTTTCTCTTTCTTTTTTCTACTATTTTTACTTTAAATTATAGGATATGGCTGAGCTCAGTGGCTCAGCCTGTAATCCCAGAAATTTGGGACACCAAGGGGAGTGGATTGCCTGAGGCCGTGTGTTCAAGACCCGCATGGGCAACTTGGCGAGACCTCATCTCTACAATAAATCAAAAATTAGCCAGGCGTGGTAGCGCACACCTGTAATTCTGGCTGAAAGGCTGAGACAGAAGGATTACTGGAGCCCAGCAGGATGAGGCTGCCATAGCCGGAAGTGTGCCGCTCCACTCCACTCTGGACCACAGAGAGAGATTCCAACTCAAGAAAATAAAATAAAATAAAAGGTAGGGTACAATTCAGGGTTAGGTCATAAGTGGTCATTGTACATGCAAAAATTGCGAGCCCTTAATGATGTTATATCCCCCCATGGCAGTGTCCTACTACTGTCAATCACTTTCTTGTAGTATTCTGATATTTGTTCAGGGTCCACTTATGAGTGAGTACATGTAGTACTCAGATCTTTGTTTATGTGATAAAACACTTGAGTATATATATATTTTTTAGTTTGAATCTCACTCTGACATATTATGTCTTAATCAAAAATTTTGTGGCCACCTCCTGTGTTATGTGAATTACAGACATGTGCTATCACACCTGGCTAATTTTTGATTTATTGTAGAGAAGAGGTCTTGCCACATTGCCTGGGCTTGCCTCGAATCCACAGGTTCATGCAATCCTCTTGCCTTGGCCTCCCAAAGTGCTGGGATTGCAGCTTGTGTTACTAAGCCCAGCTTTTTTTTTTTTTTTTTTTTAGTAGGAATCTCACTGTTTCCCCTCGTGGTAGAGCAATGGCACACTCAGGGCCACCGCTGCCTCAACCTACTCATCAACATACCACTACCAAGTAGCTGGAACTATGAGTGTGCACCACTATGCCTTGCCAATTTTTTTATTTATTCGAGAGACGAGGGCTCACCAAGTTGCTGCAGTTGGGTTGGAAACCATATGCTCAGGAATTCCTGTTTTCTCCTCCTCCCAAAGTGCTGGAATCTTGGGCGTGAGCCACCACACATGTCCTGAAAGATTCTTAGTGATTATTATTATGGGGTTGTTCTAGTCTTACATCTTATGAGGTTTTCTTTTGATTTGCCAAAAAGTGGGAAAGGCTGCCAAATTGGTCTACAGTTACATGTAATTTTAAACTGTCTGAATGCTTCCTAAAGGCAGCCTATGGGAAATTTATCTATCTATGTCTTACTGTGCTAGCTACCCTGCCTTATTTTGACATTTCATGGCTACATTCACTGTTGTTTTAACCTAAGATTTGTCTTCTTCCAAGATAAAAATTTATAGGAAATACATTTAAGTTGATTAGGTGAGTGGTTTCTTAGCATTTTCCACACATTGCTGGTATTGAGGGGAAAAGACAGAAATGACTTCTGTCCTCTGAAAACCTAAACTGTGGTGAGGTGGACCATTGTCATGGCAATAATGCAGGATTGCAACAAAGGAGAAAGTAGAAAGAAGTAAAGTTTATTTATTTATTTTTATTTTTTTGAGTTGGAGTCTCACTCTGTTGCCCAGACTGAAGTGCAGTGGCCACTCCTGGCAACCACAGCCTCTACCTGCTGGGCTCCGGTGATCCTTCCACCTCAGCCTTCCGAGTAGCCAGAATTACAGGCATGCGGTACCATGCCCAGTGTTTTGTTGTTTTTTTTTTTTGACTTGGAGTCTCACTCTGTCGCCCAGACTGGAGTGCAGTGGCCGCTCCTGGCCACCGCAGCCTCGACCTGCTGGGCTCCAGGGATCCTTCCGCCTCAGCCTTCCAAGTAGCTGGAGTTACAGGCCTGCGCTACCACGCCCGGCTGATTTTTTGATTTATTGTAGAGATGAGGTCTCGCTGCCCAGGCGGGTCTCGAACCCGCGGGCTTAGGCAATCCACTCACCTCAGCCTCCCCAAGGCACGGGATTACAGGCTAAGCCACCGAGCCCAGCCCAGTTTTTTTTTTTTAAATTTACTGTAGAGATGAGTTCTCTCCAAGTTGCCCAGTTGGGGCTCAAACCTGTGAGCTCCGGCAATCCACGCACCTCAGCCTCCCAAAGTGTGGCATTTCAGGCTGAGCCACCAAGCCTGGCAGAAATAAAGTTTAATAATCACCTTTCACACATTGGAAAGGGTGCTGACAGAGACAAGTGAGGTGTGGAAGGGCCAAGAATTGGGTTTTTTAAAAGTCTTTGGGTAAAAGTGGTTTAAGCCACAGGACTGTCCATGGCCATGGGTCTTTGAGGTAGACTGTAGCCACATGAGTTTTACATTTTGCTGGTTGCCAGACATTAGCATCTCATGCTCTCAGGTGATGAGCTACATGGGAGGAGTCAAGGGCAAGGGGTTTTCCAACAAGAGACTTGTGAGATGTTTGAAATTCACAAACTTCTTGACCAAAAAGCGGTCTTATTATAATTTCTATGGCTTCAGCCAGCCAAGAGGTGGTCTTGGATTCCTCCTTGATAAGGAACCTAAAAATTTCCTAGAGATTAGTATGTAAACCTTGAGTTGAAAGGTTGGGTTGTTGGATTGCTCTAGTTTTGCATCTGATGGAGATTTGTTGAGGGGAATGAGGTAGATTGCCTCTTGGCCTGCAAAAAAAATGTAATCTTAAAATGTCTTAATGCCTCCTAAAACTCACTTATTGGAAATTAACTATGTCTAACCTATGCTTGATTCAAAGCATGTCAGTCTAAGGAAAATGGTTACACTGAGGCAAAATGTAAACTAAGTATATTCTAAGTTTCTTGGAGTCCCTACTTTCATTCTGGATTAAGTTTCACTTGTGAAAGGAATAAAAACATCCCAAATTATAAAATATCTCACCTAGTGAGGTGTTAGAACCCACATGAATCCTCTCAGGCACATGGGAGAGCAAGCTCATTTTCTCCTCAGTGTGTAGACACAAGGCACTTCAGTTAGCAGGACTGCAAAGAGGACATCCCAAGTCATAGGATGGCCTGGCTTGACACTTGATTCAGGCTTGTCTCTGTGTCAGTTCCTCATCTGCCTGGTTTTATAGCCTTCAACAAAAAATGGATCCACTTATTTTACCACCAGTTACTCACTGTAAAATGTATTTTGTCAATATGCTTTGAAAAAAATTTTTTTTAAATTTCAGGCAAGATATAAATAGATAATCTGGAAAAAATTAAATATCTATGGTTGTGTGCAGTGGCCCATGCCTATAATCCCAGCACTTTGGGAGGGTGACGTGAGAGGATAAAGCCCACGGGTACGAGACTGGCCCAGGTAACTTGGCAAGACCTCATTTCTACAATAAATCAAAAAAATTAGCCAGGATCCAGCTGACAAATAGAATTATGCAATTAGAAAATTTGTAACAGAAATATTCACTAATACATTGAATCTGAGAAAAAATAAATGAAATCCACTCTGCCAGTGTACACACTCTTTTAGTGAATGATACAGCATAAATTTTGGCATCAACACAGGCATGTATGATTTTGAGTGCTATATTTACATAACCCAGAATAAGTTGCATATACTGCTCACAGGGAAAATTCACAGTAGGTTGGAAAGTCCTCATCAAGTTTTTTTTTTCTGAGTTGGAGTCTCATTCTGTCACCCAGACTGGAGTGCAGTGGCCGCTCTGGCCACCGCAACCTCGCCCTGCTGGGCTCCGGTGATCCTTCCGCCTCAGCCTTCCGAGTAGCCGGAATTACAGGCACGCGCTACCATGCCCGGCTAATTTTTTGATTTACTGTAGAGATGAGGTCTTGCTGCCCAGGTGGGTCTCGAACCCACAGGCTCAGGCAATTCACTCACCTCAGCCTCCCAAAGGCGCGGGATTAAAGGCTGAGCCACCGAGCCTGGCTTCTCATCAAGTTTTAATGTGTACAAAATGAACTGAATATCTTCTTAAAATGCAAATTCTGATTCAGATTTGGAATTCACGTAGCTGCAGCACTTTTTTTTTCAGTTGGGGAGTCTCATTCTCTTATCCATTCTGGGGTGCAGTGGCATATTCACAGCTCATCGCAGGTGTGATCTCCTGGCCTGAAAGATGCTGGGACAAATAGTTATCAGGTGCCAGTGCACACAGGTGCAACACAACATCCATGCTGAGATCAATCTAATAATAAAGAAACATGTTCTAGGCAGAAATCCAACTACAGGTATCTCCCATGGTGTGTAATCTCAGAAACTGTATTTATATTGTTTGTTTTTAGCATCCTAAAGAGCAACTCTTCTAATAATTCTTTATTCACTCATTTTTGTGTTGTTCTGGCCAATAACTGACATCCTGTTTCTCCATGGAGCTGATAGAGCATCATGTGAAATCTTTTTTATTTTATTTTATATTTTTATTTTAATTTATTTACTTTTTTAGAGTTGGAGTCTTACTCTGTCACCCAGACTGGAGTGCAGTGGCCACTCATGGCCACTGCAGCATCGGCCTGCTGGGTTCCGGCAATTCTTCTGCCTCAGCCTTCCACGTAGCTGGAACTACAAGTGCGCACTACCACGCCTGGCTTATTTTTTGATTTATTGTAGACATGAGGTCTCACCATGTTTCCCAGATGGGTCTCGAACCTGCGGGCTCAGGCAATGTTCTCACCTTGGACTCCCAAAGTGCTGGGATTACAGGCTGAGCCACTGAGTCCAGCATCATGCGAAATCTTAATTGTTCACATTCCCATCCTTCACTTGTATCTGAGGATCTACCCCATTTCCAATGGGAAGCTTGGATATCCACACCTTATCATGTTCCCCAACCACAAGGGAACATTGTTAATATTGCAGGTCATTCATTCATGGTGAGAACAGTTCATGGCAAGTAGGCAGCATGGATGTCGAGAACAGTGGAGCCTCTGGTATGTAGGGAGACATGTCCTTCAAAGCCCTTGAATATCAGGAAGAACAAAAATAGTTGAAAAATACTCATTAGGCAAGACCATCACAAGTAGCAGTGAGGTTTACAAGTTTTAAAACTGACGTCCTTCTGACCTGGGACACATTTACCTGAGAACCAGGTATTTTTTTTCCTTTTCCTCCAGCTTCTCTGGAATTTTTTTTTTTTTTTTTGAGGTAAAGTCTCACTCCTTTTCCCAGGTTGGAGTGCAGTGACATGTTCACAGCCACCCCAGCAATGACCTGCTGGCCTCAGGCAATTCTTCTGCCTCAGGCTTCAGGCTGAACTACACTTGGCCAATTTTTTTTTTTTTTTGAGTTGGAGTCTCACTCTGTCACCCAGACTGGAGTGCAGTGGCATGCTCCCATCCACCGCAGCCTCGACCTGCTGGGCTCTGGTTTACTTCCGCCTCAGCCTTCCAAGTAGCTACAAGTACAGTCACACGCACGCTACTACTCCTAGCTTCTTTTTGATTTATTGTTGAGACGAGGTCTCACCAATTTGCCTGGGTATGTCTCGAACCCACCAACTCAGGCAATCCACTCACCTCAGCCCCCCAAAATGCTGGGATTACAGGCTGAGCCACCGAGGCCAGTCCTTTGGCCAATTTTTAATGTATTGTAGAGAAGAGGTCTTGCCAAATTCCCTGGGCTTGTCTCAAACCCGTGGGCTCGGGCAGTTCT
Organism: Cephalopachus bancanus; assembly: GCA_027257055.1. Lineage (NCBI taxonomy): Eukaryota > Metazoa > Chordata > Mammalia > Primates > Tarsiidae > Cephalopachus > Cephalopachus bancanus. The sequence goes on along the minus strand of JAPVLO010001570.1, from coordinate 43,421 downwards.
CTCTCCTTCACCTCCCAAAATGCTCAGATTACAGGCCTGAGCCACCCAGCCTGGTCCTCTGGGATTTCTTTTCAGGTGAGGTGATCTGGACAAGTAAGTGATAGGATTCCTGGCATAAGCTATGATGTGCAGCCAGTATATGACTTTTGCATAAGCACAATCATTTCCCTGCTACCACCACACCCACAGGCAGGAGGGTCCAGAAAGGGCAATAAAGTCTATCTTTCTCTGTCTTTTGTCACAGGAGACAGATTCAAAAACAGTGAGCCCCTGCAAGGAGTGCAAAGTGTGAGTTTATTCTTTCCTTCCCACAAGTGCCCTCCCTTGCCAGAAACACTGGCAATTTCTGCTGCAGCAATGAATATATGACCCCACTGACTTACCTGCCTGACCACACACAAGCAGAGCAGGACAGGTGACCTCCCTTCTGAATTCAACTTTTCACGAACATATCTGGCAACCCTCAGCTTGACAATATCGCCATGTTAGGATCACATGGGGGATAGCTGGGTGCCATGGCCCTCACACCTATAATTCCAGTAGTTTGGGAGATGAGGTGATCCTGGGCAACTTGGCAAGACTTCATTTCAGAAATGAATCGAGCAATTAGCTGGGCATGATGGCACATGCCTGAAGTTTGTTGTGGAAGTATTGCTTGTGGCCAGCAGTTCAAGGCTGCAGTGGCCATGAGTGTCCCACTGAACTCCATCCTGGGCACAACAGAAAAAACAACAAAGAAAACCTCATATGATTATTTTTAATAATGACAAGCAAACAGATATAATAATGAAACAGCAACAATTCTGTCTGTGAATGCTCTCTTAAGCAGTAACATCAGAACTCACAACAGAAAGTCAGGTACTGTGGGAGTCCAGCTCCTGCCGGGTTCAGGGTACCCCAAAGGTGTAGATGGCATCGGTGATTGTGAGAAAGAGAAAGAGAGAGAGAGAGGGAGAAAGACTTGGACAACTGTTTAGATTTGACCAGAAGCCATTTATTGTGAGCTAGTAGTGAGTTTACATTTCTCTCTACAAGGGAAATAATCTCTGAAAATTACTGCCACAGAGCAAGTTAAAATCATCATTACAAAACAAATCACTTACAACAACTTACATGGATTTTTTGTGATGTTAAAAGAATGCTTAAGTTTAAGTATTATTTGTGTTTGGCTAATGTTTTCTCTAAGGGCAGAGACTATTTCCACCCAAAACAACATTATCCCAACACAATGATGTTACCCTGTAAAAAACAGTCTCCGCAACCAGTTAATATAAAATCTTAAAATTATAAAATTATAAAGCTTCTCATTAAACTCTACTTAAAACAAAACTTATATTCCAAATTAACTAATATATATTATAACATTTTTAATAAATCTAACTCTATAAATTTAACTTTCTATATTCAAGCTATCTAGGAAAACACGGTTTTCCATAATAAAGTCTCTGGGGGCCAGAACAGCAGTTTCAGGCCCAAGGTTTTGGAGCATCTTATATGTAGAATAATTCCATCTGGCGTAAGAATGTGTCCCTGGAGATCTTCCAGAAGAGCCTGCGTAGATGTTCCTTTTTTCATGGACAAGGAGTTTTTTCTTAAAAACTCTCTGGTCTTTTAAGCCCCTTGGTAGTTTCCTCTTGTTCAAATTCTTTTATTGTTTTCCTGTCTAGAACATCCTATCTCTAAGGAAAAAACAGCTTAGAAGAAACTTCTAGTGATGTTATTCAGACCTCAAGATAGTTTTGGTTGTTAGATAAAACCTGTTTTACTCATTTAAATTTTACATCTAAACCATTTAACTTTTTTATATTAAAACTTTAATATGTATCTTAAACCCTAAAAAGCAAGCTTACAAATCACCTACATATACCTTAATATAAACTTTCACTTAAATCTTATGACTATAGAACCTTATGTCTAAACATCATAACTACAACTACAAATAATAAAATATTCAAAACAACTTCTTTGCTTAAACAAAATCAGAAACCTCTGTATACCAGGTATTAGTCACAAATCCTAAACCTAAAAATAAGATCTGTAACCCACGACCAAGTGAAAGAAAGCCCTTTAAACATGCCTCAGAGTCATCACATTGACAAAAGATCCAGGTCAAACAACATAGTGGGAAGTGGAAAGATGGACAATGAGTTTCCAGTAGCTGAAAGTATTTCACATAAACGTGTTGTTTTCTTTTTCCACGTCTGCATGGAATTCTTTGGCTGTAACTGCAAAGGCAAAAGACAGCAGGGCCTCAGCTTCCCGGACTCACCCTGCAGCCTGCAGTCACCAGGACCCTGTCAATCTGGTGGGGCTCCAAGGCTGGTTCCCAACAAGGTACCATGGACACCTCCCTTTTTTGTACGGACTACATGGTGCTGATTCAACACTATTTACCCTTTTACAACAGTTGGTAGTTTCTGGGGGTAGGGACATTGACCACTTGATCTGTTTTCTCTAGTGACTTTGTAATATGGTAATAAACCTGTTCTCTACCAGTGTGTTTCTCCAGACCTACTCCTCATTATTTACCCAAGTACCAGGAAACTGGAGCCAATCCATATGGCTAAATTCATTCTTGATCCATGGAGAGTTATATTCCTATGAGTAAACTCAGCATTAAAAAGTAATTTGTTGAAAGTATTATCGGCTAGGTTTGGGAGGCCATGGCGAGTCGATCATCTGAGCCCGCATGTTCAAGACCAGTCCAGGGACCTTGGCAAGACCTCCTCTCTACAACAAAAAAAAAAAATTTAGCTGGGTGTGGTAGTGAATGCCTGTAGTTCTAGCTACTTGAAAGACTGAGGTGGAAAGATCACCAGAACCCAGCAAGTTGATTCTGGGTTGGCCCTCTGTGTGCCACTGAACTCCAGCCTGGGTGACAGAGTGAGATTGACTCAAAAATCAAATGTAATGAATGCTTTCATACACCTGTGAAACTCATCAATTAATCTATCACACTTTCTGGCATAATGTATTGATTTCCACAGCTATAAAGAGAGAAATTTTTCCTCAACGTTGTGAGGTAACCTTGGGGAAGGGAAAGGAGGGTTGGGGAACAGTACCCCACACTCTCCCTCCGTTGGCCCCACCAGCCAGTCGGATCCTCCAGACCACTCTTTTGGGTCCCAAACACGTGGAAAGAGGGGCTGTTCACAGAGGGCTCAGCTGGTGAGGTCGCGATTGGGGCAAGTCCTCAGGGTCCTGGCCTAGCCTCAACTACACTGAGGCACAAAGAGCTGCCGGTGGGGATGTGTTCACTGTCTGCCGAGGGGAGGCTGGTCTCGCCACAGCCAGGTTGTTCGAGTCCATCCACTTCCCCTCTCGTGACACCCCTGGCATACTCACCTTCTCCCAGCTTCTAGAAGTTCCAGCAGCCTCAACAAGGGCTTCCACATCCTGCAGATCACACGGAGACAGAGATTGAAATGAAGACACACGTGGCTGCCAGAGTACAGGACACTGCAGAAAGGAGACCCAATTCTGTGTGCAGGCACAGGAGACAAAGTCCCAAAAGCCACCCTCTCACTTCCAGCTCCCATCTGATTGACCAGTTCAGAACTCAGCATCCATTTATTGGAAAAGCATTCAGGCCCCGCCCTTCTGGTCTTGACTGACAGGAGGTGCAAAATGATAAGGGCTCCATAGGCAAAAATGCCTTTGATTTCTCCTTTCCCTGGAGTCTGGGAAGAAGGTTGGGGGAGGTGGCTTGTGGGCCCCTTCAAGGCATGATGGGATTTTTGGTCACTCCTGCTCGGTGGGTTCCTGGACTGTAGGTTGACACCGCCTCTTCCTGGGACACACTGGGATTGTAGTCCTACAGCTCTGCAACCTACTGCCTGGGAGCCATGTAGACGCTGGTAATCCCAGAAAGCCCTTTAAGGGGCCCTCAACCTCACACCTCCCTACCATGTTCCAGAGCTGGAAGAAATGTCAGCATTTTCTTGTGTCATGCTACCCGCATCTGATCACGTGTCCTGTCACTCAAGACCAGATGCCCTGGAGTTTTATCCAATCAACAGATGCTGGGGTTTGAACTGACCAATCAGACAGGAGGCGGAAGTGAGGGAGCAGCTTCCGGGCTCTTACCAGGCCTTAGTTTCCTTCAGCCTTGCATATGTTCATTTTAGCCTGTGTTGCCCTGTGGCATGCAGGTCCTGGGAGATTCGTAGGGTGGACAGTGAGACCCTCGGAAGGTGGGAGGAGGTGAGTGTATAAGAAGCTTTCTGAGAGGGGTGTGGGGATGGACCCGGATGACCCGGCTCTTTAGGGACTGGCCTCTTCGTCATTTCCGAGCCTGGACCCGTCACAGCCAACTCAGCCCCGTCCTCTTGTAGGTGGGCATGGGCCGCGACCCCGTGGTCTTGACCCTGTAGCATCACTGACGGCTGAGAACTCTCCATGCAGCTCACCACCTCCAAGTATGCGGATCCCTTGAGGGTTGTTGAGAGGATCCGACCTGCATGGGAGAATGGTCAGGGGATGGGGAGGCTATGATCCTGGCCCACTCCCTCTCTCCTCCCCAGAGTTAAACGGTGGCTCCATCATAACGTTGAAGCCTCTTGGCTAACAGCAGTTCTTGAGTCCAAAAACTCCAGCCAGGACTCGTGGTGTGGGGATCCTGGAGGGCCTGTGAGGAAAGGCTTTGAGAAAGGGCAAGGGGAAGCCGGGTTGGTCAAGTGTTGTTGGGTTACAGTTGTGCAGTGGCCTTATCTGAGTTATCTAGGTGGAAATTTCCAGGGTCTGTCATTAGTGTCATTGGATATTTGTGTCACCAGGTCCAAGTTCGGTTCTGACAACATAAGGGGTTGGAGCAGGGGTTGTGATTTTATTTAGTATTTCCATTAAAACCAAGGAAATGAGGGGATAACGTCATAAAGGCCCCTCCTGGGTCGTGTGTGCTTTTTAAAATTTTTATCCAGGCTTTGGGACAGAAGGGCGAAGATCAAGAAGTGGCTTAGACTTGCAGACATCTGGATGATGAGAGGAGTCCTGGAAAGTGATGAATTCTCTTTGTCCTTGGTTCACAGTCTCCTTGTTCCTTTACTAAACAAAACAGAGTTACTGGACATACTCCCACTTTACCAGAGTTAGTCTAGACAGCTGCATACTGCTGCCAACTTTATCTTGTTAGCATTTCAAAATTATTTTAGCTGCATGAAAACACATAAAGAGGCAGAGACCCTCCCCCCGCCCCGGTCTAAAATGGAGCTATGTCGAATTTTGAGAGTCGATTGTCCCATTTTGGATTGATTAGGTCTAAGTTTTATATTATTAAATTAGTAACTCTGAAGAAATTTATTTTAGTTCGGCGACTGGTTTCTGTGCACTTTTAGACACATCACTGTTCTTGAGGCGCAAAGGCAGAACTGATGTTTGTCCTTTGGATTATCTTGCATTTGTAAAGAAGGAAAACTATCCCAAAGGACAAAGTAGAGCCACCTCAGGGAGACTGTGGAAGAACAACAACTCAAAGAGAACCTGAGGCAAACAGGAGAGCAAGTGAGGGGTTCCTAAGAGGGTTCTTAGAGTCTGACAAAAAATAAACGCATTCCATTTAATTTTGAAATATATAAAGGCATATTTTCTAAGTGTAGGTGCGACTTGATTAGATAATCTCACCTGAGAAGAAATCCCAGAAAAGTAGGAGGAAAAAGTAAAAAAATGGCTGCTTCTCGGGTAAATGAGTCCCAGATCAGAGGGATTGCCATGTGTGTAAAACTTACTATCCTTGTGATGGTCCTGCCTAATGATCTTGTTTCAACTATTTTTGTTCTTCCTGTGATACTCAATGGGTCTGTCGGACGCTGCTCCCTACATAGCCTCTTCTGTTCTCCTCAACCAAACTGCTTAGTTGTCATAAAATATTCTCTCCAAGAATGTATGACTGCAGTATTAAAAAGGTTCCCTTGTTACTGGGGATCATGGGAAGGCATGGTAACCAAGAATCCCGTTGAAGATTGGGTAGATCCTCAGATCCTAATGAAGAATAGAAACTTTTTTTTTTTTTGCCGGGCTGGGTGGCTCAGCCTGTAATCCCACGCCTTTGGGAGGCTGAGGTGAGTGGATTGCCTGAACCTGTGGGTTAGAGACCCACTTGAGCAGCGAGACCTCATCTCTACAATAAATCAAAAAATCAGATGGGCGTGGTAGCGCACGCCTGTAGTTCCAGCTACTTGGAAGGCTGAGGTGGAAGGATCGCCAAAGCCCAACAGGTTGAGGTTGCATTGGCCGGAAATGGCCAGTGCACTCCAGTCTGGGTGACAGAGTGAGACTCCAATTCAAAATAAAAATGCAACCTCGACCTGTTGGGCTCTGGCGATCCTTCCACCTCAGCCTTCCAAGTAGCTGGAACTACAGGTGTACGCTTCCACGCCCAGCTGATTTTTTTGATTTATTGTAGAGATGAAGTCTCATCAAGTTGCCTAGGTGGGTCTAGAACCCACAGGCTCAGGCAGTCCACTCACCTCAGCCTGAAACTTTTTTTTTTGTTTTAGTCTCCCTCTGTGACCCAGAATGAAGTGCACTGGCACATTCATGGCCACCACAACCTAGTTAGTTTTTTGATTTATTGTAGAGATGAGGTCTTGCCAAGTTGCCCAGGCTGGTCTCACACCCAAGGGTTCAGGAAATTCTCTTGCCACAGCCTCCCAAAGTGCCGGGATTATAGGCATGAGCCTCTGCTCTTAGCCAGAACTTGTACTGCTAAGGTTCTGTCTAGATGTTCCATAACTCCCTGCAGAACATGGTTAATAAAATGTACATTAAACTGGATGACAGTTACTGCCCAAAATAACTCAGGAAGGTCTGTGTAAAGAATACTTAGAAGAGACTTGCTCTCTAGGATGCCAAAAACTAAGACTCTAAATACACTTTCAGAGATTACATGCCATGGGAAATACCTGTAGTCTGATTTCTGTCTAACACATGTTTCCTTGTTATTAAATTGAGATGAGAAATTACTATATTGGATGGGTGTGGTGACTCAGCCTGTAATCCCAGCACTTTGGGAGACTGAGGCAACAAAATTGCTTGAGGCTGTGTTTTGAGGACAGTTTGAGCATTTGGTGAGGTCTTGTCTCTACAGTAAATTACAAAAACTAGCCAGGCACGGTTGTAAGCGCCTGTAGTTCTAGATACTTGGAAGACTGAAGCAGAAGGATTGCCTAAGTCCAGCAGATTGAGACTGCAGTGGCCATGAGCATACCACTGCATTCCAGCCAGGGAGACAAGAGTGAGACTCCACCTCAAAAAGTAATGTTACTATAATTTTTGGCTACAATATCTCAGCATGGATGTTGTGTTCCACCTGTGTGCCTTGACATCTGATACCAATTTTTCCCAACTACTTGGGACGCTATGAAGGATGCATTCTTTCAGCCCAGAAGATGGAGGCTGCAATAAGCTCTGATGGTGTCATGGCACTCTAGCATGGATAAGAATGAGGCACAAGAACTAAAAAAGAAAAGCGCAGAACCTCAGCTTAAATCCATGTATTCTGAATCAGAATTTGCATTTTAAAAAGATATTCTAGCTGGGCATGGTAGCACACACCTGGAGTTCCAGCTACTTGAAAGTCTGAGGTGGAAGAGCCCAGCAGGTCGAGGTTGTGGTGGCGGGGATGGCCACAGCACTCTAGTCCGGGCGAGAGAGTGAGACTCCAACTCAAAAAAAAAATATTCAAGCTGTGCTCGGTGGCTGAGCCTGTAATCCCACGCCTTTGGGAGGCTGAGTTTAGTGGATTGCCTGAGCCCGCTGGTTCAAGACCCGCTTGGGTAGCGAGACCTCATCTCTACAATAAAATAAAAAAAATTAGCTGGACGTGGTAGTACGCGCCTGTAATTCCGACTACTTGGAAGGCTGACGTGGAAGGATCGCCAGAGACCAGCAGGTCGAGGATGAGGTGGACGGGAGCAGCCACTGCACTCCAGTCTGGGCGACAGAGTGAGACTCCAACTCAAAAAAAAAAAATTCAATTCATTGCTATAAACAATGAAACTTGACAAAGACATTCCAATTTACTAGGAATTTTCCATCTGAGCAGTGTATGTTGCACATTCTGTGTGATGTAAACATAGCAATTAAAAATGTACATGCCTGTGTTGGTGTCCAAATTTATGCTGTATCACTCACAAAATTAGAGTGTCTACACGGGCTAAGTGGATTTTATTTCATCCTTTTTTCCCACACAATGTATTAGAGGATAATTTCTGTATTACAAATTTTCTTATTGCTTACTAATAGTTGTCATGTCAGCTGGACCCTGTTCTCTTCACTCTTCTTTACCTAGAGGACATGATGACTTGGTAAATATGTGTTTTTGTTGTTTCCAGGGGCTGTTGTCATTCAAGGATGTGGTCATAGAATTCTCTCCAGAGGAATGGGAATGCCTAGACGCCCCTCAACGAATATTGTACAGGACTGTGATGTTAGAGAACCATAGAAACCTGGTTTTTTTAGGTGAGGAAACTTTCAAAACGCAATTCCTATTTCTTTTTTTTTTTTTTTTTTTTTATTTGATTTCTCACTTTGTCACCCAGACTGGAGTACAGTGTCCACTCCCGGCCACCACAGCCTCAACCTGCTGGGCTCTGGTGATCCTTCCGCCTCAGCCTTCCGAGTACCCAGAATTACAGGCGTGTGCTACCACACCCAGTTGATTTTTTGATTTATTGTAGAGATGAGGTCTCGCCTGCCCAGGAGGGTCTTGAACCCGTGGGCTCAGGCAATCCACTCACCTCAGCCCCCCAAAGGCGCGGGATTACAGGCTGAGCCACCGAGCCTGGCCCCATTTTTCAATAAGGATTTTATGTCCTTTCTTTGTAGAATGTTTTCTGGGGACTTTTTGTTTGCATGAATGACTTTCAGATTCTTACTATCAAAGAAAAGTTGGTAATATGTTAACATAGAAATGAAAAAATTAATGATGTTTCATTTTGACATGAAGTCTTCTCTATTTTGAATTGACCAGTGTCCTTCTAGCTATATTATTGGTAAGATCAGAAATTTCGTGGCATAGATATCATTTGCCACATCTCATTCCAATTGCTGCCATAAGTTATTGACACACTAGTAGTGAACCAAGAATTTACAAATTAGCCAGGCTCGGTGGAAGGCTGAGGAGGAAAGATCGCCAGAGTCCAGCAAGTCGAGGCTGCAGTGGCCAGATAGGGCCACTGAACTCCAGTCTGGGTGACAGAGTGAGACTCCAACTCAAAAAAAAAAAAACCAGCCAGGCTCGTTGGCTCAGCCTGTAATCCCGCGCCTTTGGGAGGCTGAGGTGAGTGGATTTGGGCCCGGGTTCGACACCCGCCGGTTTGGCGAGACCTCATCTCTACAATAAATCAAAAAAAAAAAAGACGGGGTGGTAGCGCACACCTGTAATTCTGGCTACTTGGAAGACTAAAACTGAAGAATCGCCGGACCCTAGGAGGTCCGCGGTGGCCCGGGGGGGCCACTGGGGACTCCCGTCTGGGCATCAGAGTGAGAAATCCAAAAAAAAAAAAAAAAATCACAAATTTAAGGCCAGGGGGTGGTGGGGTCAGCCAAAAGCCCGCAGTTTAGGAGGCTGAGTTGAGGGGGGCTACCAGAGCCCAAAGGGTGGGGGGGAAAAACAACTGGGCAATTGGGGAATTCTACACAAACCAAAAAATTATCTGGGAGTGGTAACAACACCTTTTAAGGGGTTTCTTTGGGAGGCTGGGGGGGAAGAATTACCTGAGCCCCAAAAGGTGGCCTTGGGGGGGGCTGGAGCTTTCCCTCCTAAAGGGGGAAAAAGGAAAACCCTTAAAAAAAAAAGAAAATTTAAAATTAAAATTTTTAAAAATTCTAAAATTTTTTTTGGAAAAAATATTTTGGGAAAAAATTTTTTATAATGTGTTCTCCACTGAGCACAATACTAGGTTTGTAATCGAAGAACCCCAGCAAGAGTCATGTTACTTTTTTCTAATTAAACAGGACTTGCTGTCTCTAAGCCAGACCTCATCATGTGTCTGGAGCAAAGGAAAGAGCCCTGGGATGTGAAGAGACATGGCACATTAGCCAAAGTTCCGGGTAAGTGGGAGTGAATCAAGCAGATGACACAGGTTGAGGAATCAGAGATTGAGATGTGGTTTGGGAAGGTGGTCTGGGTTTTTAAAGGTGGGGGGCTTTGAAGCCTGGGGTTCTTTTTCTTGCTTTAAAAAGGGGGATCTAATTCCCCTTTTAAGCTTCTTGGATCACTCCCTTTCCGTCTCCTCAGTAATGGATTACAGTTAGCACAAAACTTCGATAATAGCTTGTCTGACTGTTTTTGTGTGTTTATCCTAGTTTGAGTTCAATAAAGTTGTTGATTTTTCCTGTTTTTCTACGTTTCATTTGAAAATTTCTCAGACTTTTTTGTTATTTGCAGCTCCACAAATTATTGATGTGCCTTTAAGTGAGTCATTTATCCCGATCCTTTCTATGCATTGGCATTACTTTGTTTGAACTGGGGTATTTGAAATTCAAATATATATACATCATAATGTTTATGAAGTCGCTTTGTCTAGATTGATACCAATCACTAAGTTAGAGATTCTAGGAGACTCTCATTCCTGTTATGAAGTCTTCTCTGAAAATTGGGACAGAAACCAGACTTTGGGTAAACCCCCAAATGACAGAAGTGTGGACTCATGCTCTACTTTTCTGTTTATTCCCTGAGGAGGAAATCAAGAGTTAGAATGTCTCATCTGATTGCATCATACTGTATAGTGAAGGAAGAGAGATAATGGTGGCAAAATCACTAAACTGCCTCTTCATGTAACTTGTTTTAACATTGTGCTTATTGGGGATTCTGCCAAGTCTTAGCTGTTTTTGAGTTCTCACACCAGCAATGGGGTTAGTATTTTCTTAAGTACATATATTTATGATGGAGTGGAAACCTGTGATTTGTACTTGCCATACTTATGTCCTTAGCATGGGATAATATTATGTTTTATTTTTGAAGAATATTCACCTGAGTCTAGCATGTGGAATAAATTTTTATTTTCATGATTTTCAGCTGTGACTTCTCATTACACTGAAGGCCTTTTGCCAGAGAAGACTAAAGAAGACTCATTTGCAAAAGTGCCAATGGGAAAATATGGTAAAAATGTCCTTAAGAACTTATGCTTACAAAAATCTTGGGAAAGTGTGCATGAGAGTGATGGGCAGTTAGAATGCTCAGTTGCAAATCATCATTACAAATGTGACCAGAGTGGGAAAGTCTTTCAGCAACACTCCAAGTTTGTTGTCCACCAGAGTATCCATATTTGTGAAATGGCTTTCAGACATGAATATGGCAAAATGTTTAACCGGTCCTCAAAATGTAGTCAACATCAAAAAAATAGTGGAGGAAATATACACAATATATGTGGGAAAGTGTTTAAGAAATCATCCTATCTAAATAGACATGAAAGAAACCATAGGGGAGCGAGAGCCTTCAAAAGTGAAAAATGTGGCAAAGCCCTTAGCTATTACTCATGTCATTCACAACATCAGAAAATTCATTGTGGAGAGGAACTCTATAAATGTGAAGAATGTGATAAAGCCTTTCGCTCTCAAGGAGAATTTGCTAGACATAAGACCATTCATCCTAGAGAGACACCCTATAAATGCACAGAACATGGCAAAGCCTTTCACTCTCATTCACATCTTACTCGACATACAATTATCCATACTGGAGAAAAACGCTACAAATGTGAAGAATGTGGCAAAGCCTTTCACTCTCGTTCACATCTTACTCGACATACAATTATCCATACTGGAGAGAAACACTACAAATGTGAAGAATGTGGCAAAGCCTTTCGCTCTCGTTCACATCTTACTCAACATACGGTGTTCCATACTGGAGAGAAACCCTACAAATGTGCAGAATGTGGCAAAGACTTTCACTCTCATTCAAACCTTACTCGACATACAGTGATCCATACTGGAGAAAAACCCTACAAATGTGCAGAATGTGGCAAAGCTTTTCGCTCTCATTCATATCTTACTCAACATATGGTGATCCATAATGGACAGAAGTCCTACAAATGTGAAGAATGTGGCAAAGCCTTTCACTGTCGTTCAAACCTTACTCGACATACTATGACCCATACTGGAGAGAAACCCTACAAATGTGAAGAATGTGGCAAAGCCTTGCACTCTCGTTCAAACCTTACTCGACATACTATGATCCATACTGGAGAGAAACCCTACAAATGTGAAGAATGTGGCAAAGCCTTTCACACTTGTTCAGAACTTGCTCGACATAATATGATCCATACTGGAGAGAAACCCTACAAATGTGAAGAATGTGGTAAAGACTTTCGCATTCGTTCACACCTTACTCGACATATGGTGATCCATACTGGAGAGAAACCCTACAAATGTGCAGAATCTGGCCAAGACTTTAACTCTTTTTCAAACCATTCCCGACATACAGGGATCCATAATGGACAGAAACCCTACAAATGTGAAGAATGTGGCAAAGACTTTCACTCTCATTCACAACTTACACGACATATGGTGATCCATACTGGAGAGAAACCCTACAAATGTGAAGAATGTGGCAAAGCCTTTCACACTTGTTCAGAACTATCTCGACATAATATGATCCATACTGGAGAGAAACCCTACAAATGTGAAGAATGTGGTAAAGACTTTCGCATTCGTTCACACCTTACTCGACATACGGTGATCCATACTGGAGAGAAACCCTACAAATGTGCAGAATCTGGCAAAGACTGTAACTCTTATTCAAACCTTTCCCAACATACAATGATCCATAATGGGCAGAAACCCTACAAATGTGAAGAATGTGGCAAAGACTTTCACTCTCGTTCAAACCTTACTCGACATACTATGATCCATACTGGAGAGAAACCCTACAAATGTGAAGAATGTGGCAAAGCCTTTCACACTTGTTCAGAACTTGCTCGACATAATATGATCCATACTGGAGAGAAACCCTACAAATGTGAAGAATGTGGTAAAGACTTTCGCATTCGTTCACACCTTACTCGACATATGGTGATCCATACTAGAGAGAAACCCTACAAATGTGCAGAATCTGGCAAAGACTTTAACTCTTATTCAAACCTTTCCTGACATACAATGATCCCTAATGGGCAGAAACCCTACAAATGTGAAGAATGTGGCAAAGACTTTCACTCTCGTTCACACCTTACACAACATATGGTGATCCATACTGGAGAGAAACCGTACAATGTTAAGAATGTGGCAAAGCCTTCCACTCTCATGTAGGATTTGCTAGACATAAGACCATGCATACTGGGGAGAAATCCTACAAATGTGAAGAATGTGGCAAAGCCTTTTGCTCTTATTCAAAGCTTGCTAGACATATCAAGGTGCATAGTGGAGAGAAACCCTACAGATGTGAAGAATGGCAAAGCTTTTCGCTCTCACTACGGACTTGCTGGACATAAGACCATTCATACTGGGGAGAAACCCTACAAATATGAAGAATTTGGGAAAGCCTTTTGCTCCCATTCAATGCTTGTTGGACATATCAAGTTGCATACTGGGGAGAAACCATAAGTGTGAAGAATATGGAAATACCTTTTGCTCTCACAAAGGATTTGACATGAGACAATCTATACTGGAGAGAAACCCTACAAATGTGAAATATGTGGAAAAGCCTTTCACTCTCATTCACTACTTGCTCAACATGGCAAGATCCATACTGTTGAGAAACCCTATGAATGTGAAAAGTATAGCACAGCTTTTTGTACCATGGAGGATTTGCTGGACATAAGACTGTCCATACTGGAGAGAAACCCTACAAATGTGAAATATGTGGAAAAGTCACTCTCATTCACGACTTGCTTGACATGTCAAGATCCATACTATTGAGAAACCCTACAAATATGAAATGTGTGGCAAAACTTTTCACACTCAAAGGATTTGCTGGTCACAAGACCATCCATAGTGGAGAAAAATCCTACAAACCTGATGAATGTGGCAAAGCCTTTGGTTCTCAAATGATTTGCTATACATATGAGATGCCACACTGGAGAGAAATTCTGAAAACATGAAGAATGTGGCAAAGTCTTTGGCTCTCATAAAGTCGTTACTGAACATAAGTCCGTTGATATTGGAGAAAAACCCTACAATTCTGAAGAATGTGACATAGCCATTCACTATCACAACGTATTTGCTGGACACATGATCATCCATAGTGGAGAGAAACTCTACATATGTGAAAAACATGGTAACCCCTTTGCTGTCATATACAACTTGCTGGACATATATTAATCCATCCTGAGATGAAACTATATAAATGACAGGAATGAGATAAAGCCTTTAGCTCTCATTCAATATTTGGTTGACATATGAGCATCTATATTTAGGGATTTCCTATGGATGGGCAGAATGAGTGACTCATTTCATTCAATTGCCTCAGATTCAAAGAATACATTATAACATATTTCTGTGTTAAAAATTATCTTATATGATATTCCCATTGTCAAAGAAGTTAGAGCCTTTTCTCTTCACTCTCATTTCACCCGCAGTTAATTCTGCTAATTTTTTTGATTTGGGGTAGAGATGATGGCTGGATATATTTTCTAGGCTGGTCTCAAACTCATTCTATCCTCCTGCCTCAGCTTCCTAAAGTGCTGGAATGACAGGCATGAGCACCTGTGCATGCTCTGACTTTCTGCACTTCTAACAAGCTCACCAGTGATGCCAATGCTTCCGACCCAAGAGAAATATTTTGTCAAACATCTGCCAAGTGACAGAGCTTGGCTTTATCTCAGTTAATCTGACAAGTAAAGATGTGAGTCTTTGATTTTCTTTTCATTTTTTTCTACAGTGTATTGTGGGGTACTGACACCATTTTCTTTTCCTTTTTCTTGAGTCAGGGTCTCACTCTGTTACCCAGAGTGGAGTGCAGTGGCACTCTTGTGGTCACCACAGTCATGACCTGCTGGGCTCAGGCGATCCTTCCACCTCAGCCTTCCTAGTAGTCAGAACTAGAGGCATGCTATGATACCTGACTAATTTTTTATTTATTGGAGAGATGAGATCTCACCAAATTGCCCAGGTTGTTCTCAAACCCACGAGTTCAAGCAATCCACTCACCTCCCAAAGTGCTGGGATATGAGCTGAGACTATGAGCCCAGTCTCTCACACCATTTTCTCCAAATGCGGTCAATATAGTACATGTGCTGATAAAAATAATACTTATGGAGTTAGTAGTACTTACTAGGATTGGAAAAAATGGTCCACTAGTGGCTCATGACAATAATTCCAACTCTTTGGGAGCCCACAAATTTGAGACCAGCCTGGGTAATTTGGTGAGATCTCATCTCTACGATAAAACCAAAATTAGCCAGGCATAGTTGCATGTGCCTGTAGTTCCAGCTACTTGGAAGGCTGAGGTGGAAGAATTGCCTGAGACCAGCAGGTCAGAGCTGTGGTGACCACGAGAGTGCCACTGCACCCCAGCCTGGATGACTGAGGGAGACTCTGAATAATAATAAAAAAGAAAACCAAGAAGCCAAGACTATTCACTTCACAGAACCATGGACGGATTTTGAGTCTATAAGTGATTGAACCAGGGATGGTGGCTCTCACCTGTAATATCAACACTTTGACAGATGGAAAGAAGAAGACTACCTGAGGCCAGGGGCTTGAAACCAGCCTGGGCAACTTGACAAGAACTTCTCCCTACCATAAGTTTAAAAAATAAATGTAGCCAGATTTGGTGTCATGTGCTTGTAGTTCCAGCTACCTGGTAGGCCGAGATGGAAGGATTGCCTGAGCCCAGAAGGTTGAGACTGCAGTGACACTTTATTCCCACTTAGGTGAAAAGGATTCCCCCCCCAAAAAAATTCTCAGTGATTTATCACATAACAAGGAACTGAGTACTGTGTGTACTCACTCATAAGTGGACCCTGAACATTGCTCAGAATACTATAAGAAAGTGACAGACAGTATTGGAACACAGCTACAGGAGCAGGAGGACATAATAAAGGTGCCCAAACTTTACATGTACCCTAAATTGGTCCCTATATTTTAAAGTAAAAATAATAGGAAAAAAGAAAAAGACAACCACAGAAACCTGGTTTCCCAGGATGAGGACAATGTCAACACACAATTTCTATTCCTTACTAAGGATTTCATATCCATTCTTTGTAGAAAAATCACACTTGAGTAGAAATGTAAAAATTATTAGAAACATTGTGTCAGCACATTGCAACATTACATCATGATCAATCTCCCTTTTTGTCAGGAAAGAATAGTTTCAGCATTTGGGAGTCCATCAATACAATTAGTCACGTTAACAGAATCAATAAGAAAGTCATATGATCATGTTAACAGATTAAAATGATATTGTGACACTTTTAGAAAAGAATTATACATTTAAAAATCAAATGAAGCCGGGCTCAGTGGCTCAGCCTGTAATCCTGCGCCTTTGGGAGGCTGAGGTGAGTGAGTTGCCTGAGCCCACAGAGCACGCGCCTGTAGTTCCAGCTACTTGGAAGGCTGAGGTGGAAGGATCGCCGGAGCCCAGTGGGTCAAGGCTGCGGTGGCCAGGAGCAGCCACTGCACTCCAATATGGGCGACAGAGTGAGATTCCACTCAAAAAAAAAATCAAATGATAAGGAAGTAGTATATAATTGTCGCTTTCAATAACGACTCTCACACGATTCTTCTGCAAGCTGCTTTAATCCCAGGTTACTACATCGTTCTTCCTTTTCTTTTTCTCCTATTCGTGACCTTAAATCTAGTATCTCTGCCAATCAATTAAGGTAACGCGGCCGTAAGAGAGGATTGTATGCTGATATCCTTTAGTTGCCTTATTAGGGCTTGTTTTGTCTTGTGGTCTGGCTGCTTCAGGCGCCATGCTAGGGCGGAGGCGCTCCACAGCTCCCCCTTTTTTATTTATTTGGCAGGAGAGGGTAGTGGTCACAGCCCCCATATAACAAGGACCATGTAAGACAGTCTATCTCGTGCGTGTAATCGCCAGACCGACTGCCCACCTGTCCGACACCGATTTTCTGGGGATGGGAGAGGCGGTGTCAACCCATATGCAGCTGGACATGCCCACCACGGGATAACTCCTCCTGGGCCCCCGTGTGCAGTACTAGTCTCACATCCTGCCCTGTTCTTATTGCCCTAACGCGGCAACCCAGACCTGAGGGGATTGATCCACCTCCATGGCAGCAAAGGCCTGCGCTAGTAGCGCGCGGTCACGTGCATTGAGTTGATGCATATGGCAGAGACAATAGAGGCACAGGACACAACAAGAGAATAACAAAAAGGCCATTGAACCCATTCCCACCCACTCTTTAAGGTGGTATGCCGCCTGGGCGATCCGGGAGGCCAAGGTTTTGAGCGACTACTGGATCTACTCTAATGGCGCTGATGATTTCACGACGTAGAGCCTCCGTCAGGTTGTCGAACTCTTGGGACCAATTACCTAAAAGATGGAGGGAAAGCTCTCGAGAGAGGTTAGCAGCAATGGTCATATTGTGGTATGGGATGCCGGTTACGCATAAAGCAATAGTGTGCCATTCACACCCTATTTGCACCATGCGCCAGAGAATGTCTACTTGTTCTTGTACGACGTCAACTCTTTGATCTAAGATCATAATGCCGCCACACAAGTGACTTAATATTACTTTGGCAGCAACAGTGGAAGACAAGGTGTTTAAAGTGGTGGCGGTCTGTACTGTGGTACACATGGCAACAGCGGCTGTAGCAGCTGCAGCGGCCGCCATTGCAATTGCTGCAATGATGGCGGCTGTAATGCCGAAGTCTCTCCTCTGTCTAAAAGGAGAGAGAGCTTTAGGGCCCCAGCAAGAGTGTAATAGAAATCAGGGGCTGGTGCCAGTTAAAAATCTGGGGAAAGTACGTGCCGAATAAGTGTCTAGGAAATACTGTTAAAATTCCCCATTGTTGCTCAGCACGACTTATAGGGAGGTTCAGCATCAGCGTTCCCAGCAGAAGCCACGTCGTCGGACTCATCATCAGCAATCGGGGTTCGTTCCTCGGGGGTCTTTGTAGTGCGTGTTAGTCGCTCAGGTACCCACACCGGGTCTGGGCTGTCCTGTGGAAAAACACACACAGATCCTCTCACCCACGTTAATACTGGGTCGGGACCTCTCCATTGTCCCGTGATAACATCTTTCCATTTAACATAGCCCCTTTTATGCAGTACTGCGCCCAGATGGCGGTCCGCAGCAGAATTGTTCTCGTTGTCCAGCTGAAGAAAGTTTAAAGTTAATAATGCTAATGACAGTCTTTGTTTAGGTTTGTAACCCATGCCTATTCCCCCTTTTTGTTTTTGAAGTAGTTCTTTTAGTGTGCGATGAGCCCTCTCGACTATCCCTTGACCTTGGGGATTATAAGGGAGCCCATGGCGCAGGTCCACGTTCATTTGTGCACAGAACCGTTGAAATGTTCGGGAGGTATAGGCGGGGCCATTATCTGTTTTGATTTGCTGAGGCATGCCCCAGGCGGCCCACGCCTCCAAGCAATGGGAGATAACATGATGTGCCTTTTCTCCAGCCATGGCCGAGGCAAACAAAATTCCGGAACAGGTATCTATGGAAACATGGACATACTTGAGGTTACCGAACTCTGCCACATGAGTGACGTCCATTTGCCAAACCCGTGAGGGGAGAAGGCCTTTTGGATTCACCCCCCATGAAGGGGGGTGGTGGAAAGTAACACATGATTCGCAAGATTTTACAATATCTCTGGCCACATGACGTGGTATTTGGAAACGGGTCTGTAGTGTTTTTGAGTTAACATGAAACTGGGCATGAAAATCTTGTGCCTTTTGGGCAGGGGTTACAAAGAAAGCCTGTTGAAGTCGCGTAAGGTTGTCAGCCTGGGCATTACCCTCTTTAAATGTCCTGGTTTACCACATAAGAAGCAGTTTCCAGAACTGGTGGCTCGTCCGGTACCACCTCGCTTGGTTAATTGTAAGACTGCCGCGGCCAATCCAGTATTGGACAGGGGCCCCCCAATCTCTCTGCACACTTTCATCCACACTTCCATCCCTTTTCCTTTGAATGGTGTTATGGCAGCCCTACATTCCTTTGTACACTGTTCATAAACCAGCTGCTTCACTAAGGGCATGGCAGTGTCTGGGTCCCCAAAAATCCGCCCTGCGGCCTGCATCATTCGGGCCACAAAGTCTGAAAAAGGCTCTGTGGAACCTTGAGTAATTTTGGTGAGATTACCTGATACCTCCCCTCGGCTAGGCAAGGCCTTCCAGGCTCGCATTGCCATGTGATTAACTTGATCATACACAACCTGGGGGTATCCTATCTGTTGGTTAGCAAAACGGCCCTGCCCCAACAGCATATCAACGTCCCAAGCCCCGTTACCCGCCGCCCGGTTTCTTGCTGCCTGCTCATTAGCCAATTCTATGTAATAGGCCTTCCAATCTAAATATTGTCCCGGGTTCATGCAAGCCTTCACTAATCTCTGCCAGTCTCCGGGGTCATGGCGAACCGGTCTAGTGCCTCCACCATTGCTGTCGTGAAGGCAGCAGTGAGCCCGTACGTTCGTACGGCCTCCGCGAGGTTTTTCACTGTTTTGAAATCTAATGGCTCATGGTACCGGTTCCCTGCATTATCCACGAACACCGGAAAAGTTTGCCATGTGCCGCTGGCATGGACCTCCCTCCACACTTCATTGTTGAAAGAAGCGCCTCCTTTTCCGGGAGGCGCAGAAGGATTATACGGGGGAGGAACTCCTACCGACCCAGGGACAGAGGATCCGCCCTTATCTCGGGCGTGGCCCCGACTGAGTTCTAACTTTTCAACTCGAGTCACGAGATCTCTAAGTTCCTCATCTGACTCCAGTTCTGAGTCAGAGGCTGCCTCGCTGTTCCCTCTTGAGGAAGTTGGTCGTTCCTCTTTTATTTGGTCAAGCGCTGCTTGGCCTTGCTCGACTGTTTGCACGCACTTTTGATCTTCCAAACAGGCACGAACCAGTCTCCAAAGGGGCTGGACCCCGCCTGCCACCTCTCCTAGCTCTCGGGCGCGCTCAATATCCTGCCCCACTTTGTCCCAACTACCCACTGTGAGATTCCCCGAAACGGCAAACCACGGTGCAATCTCGTCTACCTGTGTGATAAAATCAGTCAAGGTTTTATCCCTTAATTTTAGTCCTTTTGTTCTTAGGAGAGTTTTAAGAGCCTGAAAAAGCGGGTGAGAGGAAGTAGTGCCCATGTTAGCAAAAAGGGGATCACCTCTACACCGAGGGCCCTTTTAGATCGCCTCTTTACCGAGGACCTTCCCAAATCGCCTCTTTACGAGGACCTTCCCAAATCGCCTCTTTGCCGAGGACCTTCCCAAATCGCCTCTTTGCTGAGACCTTCCCAAACCTTTCGAGGACCTTCCCAAATCGCCTCTTTGCCGAGGACCTTCCCAAATCGCCTCTTTGCCGAGGACCTTTCTGGTTTTTTCCCTCCCTTGTGGGATCTACATACCAGTCGACTGCCCTGAGCAGCTGCAGTTCTGAATCCAAGGATTTTGGCTTCTTCGAGTTTCCCCGTACGGGCCACCACTTGTCGTTTTCAATAACGACTCTCACACGATTCTTCTGCAAGCTGCTTTAATCCCAGGTTACTACATCGTTCTTCCTTTTCTTTTTCTTTTATTCGTGACCTTAAATCTAGTATCTCTGCCAATCAATTAAGGTAACGCGGCACGGCCGTAAGAGAGGATTGTATGCTGATATCCTTTAGTTGCCTTATTAGGGCTTGTTTTGTCTTGTGGTCTGGCTGCTTCAGGCGCCATGCTAGGGCGGAGGCGCTCCACATATAATATTGCTGAAAAACATGAAAAAGAGTACAAATGAAAAGTAATAAAAACACATTTTGCGAAAAATGTTTAAATGGTATCATTAAGTTCATCAGTTGAACCTGATGATAACATAGCAGCTATTTTTGTTCTGGAGAAAAGTTTTGTTTTTTTTTTTTTTTTTGCACAAAAGAGCATTTAAATTGGAAATCTATAAAAATCTAAAAAAATAGGATGATGTTGTACATGACAAGCACTAGGAAAGTAAAGCAGTGTAATAGTGAATTTTTTTTAAAGATTGAGAAATCAAGGGAATGCAAAGTTTAAAAGTAGAATAAGACATAAATGCAAATGCACTATACAAACAAAGCCACAAGGGTGAAAGAGTAGTGGTGACCTTGCTGTTTCTCACTGGAGACTGAAGCTCACACATGTAGAGAGACTTTGTCTTCCAGTGTGTTTGCTTCTTCCTGATGTTCCTCACCCATATAAGGCAGAGAGAATCCAGCCGTTCAGACTGTTCAGAGTCTTGGAGTCAGTGTCCAATGCACAGTAAGTCCTTAGTTACAAATGAGTTCTGACAAAAGGGTAACCAATATTATATGCAATGGAAGACTCATCACATATTGTCAGTGATGGATAATGTTCTAAAAACTAGATGATTCTTCCATTAGTCATTTAGGAAGCACATAATTCTGTTACATTTAAATAAAATGGGTGGAACTACACTTTTATTCTATCTAAATATTTTAAAATTCAATGTTGCCATCAACACGGTGTCTGTAACTCAGTGTCCACCATAAGTCAATTCTCCCTCATTATGTCCCTTACTCTTTCATTTCCATTATGTCTTCATAGAAAAGTATGACTTTTTTTTTCCTTAAAGTATGCTTCTTAGAAGCTGCTATTGATAACCTAATCTCTCTGGTATTTAACCTGGAAAATATTTCTTCATTCCTATTCTTTAAATATATCCAATTCTACCTTTAATAATACTTCATATCAGCACCGTTAATACTAGTTTCCCTGTTACCAAGAAAATACAAGTTTTGGAAATACCCTTAGTGCTTTTAGTGTAGTTCTGTTTGTAATTTTAATTTATATTCATTTACATACTTCTATTTCTAGTTTATGTACATACACTTTTTTTTATTTTTTTGAGTTGGAGTTTCACTCGGTCACCCAGACTGGAGTACAGTGGCCGCTCCCGGCCACCACAACCTCGTCTGCTGGGCTCCAGCAATCCTTCCACCTCAGCCTTCCGAGTAGCCAGAATTACAGGCGTGTGCTACCACGCCCGGCTGATTTTTTGATGTATTGTAGAGATGAGGTCTTGCTGCCCAGGCGGGTCTCGATCCCACGGGCTCAGGCAATCCACTCACCTCAGCCTCCCAATGGCGCAGGATTACAGGCTGAGCCACCAAGCCCGGCTCATACACATTTTTTGAGTGGCATCTCTGTGCCACCCAGGATGGAGTTCAGTGGCATGATTATGGCTCAACCTATGGTTTCAGGCAATTCTTCCTCTAAGGCTCCTGAGTATTTGGGGACAACATACACCACCACACGCAACAAATTGTTTACTATTTTTAGTGGGTATGAGTTGCCCTGGCTGCTCTCAAACCCCTGGGCTCAAGACATTCTACCACTTTGGTCACCCAAACTATTGGGAGTATAGTCATGAGTCACCATGCCTTGCCCTTCACTGCTTGTAGGTGTTTTCCTCCTTTGTGGTTATTTGCAGTTTGATAATAATGTTTTAATACTGTTTTATTTTTCTATTTTTGACACACTTTATTTCTAAATTTAGGAATTTATGTGTGGTTTTTCATGTTTTACAGACTCATAAATCATCAAATCTTTAATATGACCTTTTATTTTTTCACATATTTTACTCAAACCACTACATAAATGTTTGAGAAACGTTTCGTATTTTACATTCAAGTTATCTTTATGAAGAACTGTAATCGTATTTTTTATCACTTGGACTTTGACATTTTGAGTATATAAATTGTGCTCAATATTTCCACTCAGTAACACTGTTACCAGCTCGATCTAATCTTATATTTATCCCATGCATTTAATGTTATTTATTATAATTATTTTGGTTTGGCTGTTTTCCAAATATAGTTAGTCACGCTTATACTGTCTTGTTATTTCCACATCTATTTTTCTCACTGTACTGTTAGTCCATGAAGAACATGGGTTTGACCTCCACTTGTCCACATGTTTTCAACAAATACACGGGAAATTTTTTCTTGACAATTTGTGATCATTTAAAAGAAACAGAAAAACCATAGTTTAGAAATCTACATTAACAATGTCATGAGGACATCAGATAGAAGTATATTCTTATCTATTTTGACAATACTATCATAAAAGATGTACAAATCTATCGTACAAAGGTAAACAATTTATGCACTTACACCATATACATGGCACCGTCAGCAGCTGGGAAATGTGTAAATAATTGTAAAGATGCTGTATTAGCTCATAGCTGCACAAAGCTAGCTATGACACAAAGTATATATCAGTCAAAAATTTTGGGACCACTTCCTGCTGCCAGGTGATTAATGCAAGCGTTGTGAGATCCTGTTTCACACACCATGTGATGTTAATGTTTCCATATGAGCATTTGGTCTCTCCAGAGTAAATCAAGGAAATTACAAAGAATCATTGTATTTCTGGCAAAACAGCGTAAAGGGATGGGTTTCAAGATACAAATGTTGAAGATATTCCAGAGCCCAGAGCCCACACCACAGGAGTGAGAAGCAGAGGACTTGAGGGGACAAGTGCTTCCAACACAGTGCCCAGAAAGGAAACAGAAGAGACTGGGCATGGTGGCTCATACCTATTATTCCAGCACTTTGGGAGGCAAAGTACAGCAGACTGTCTTAGTCTAGGGCTTTGAGGCCAGCCTGAGCAACCTGGTGAGACCTTGTGTTAATGAATCCAATAGTTGGCTGGGCATGATGGCAAACGCTTGTGGCACCAGCTACTCAGGAGGCTAAAAGAGAAAGATGACCTGATACTATCACGTTCAGGCTGTAGTGACCATAGATTTTCACTATATTCCAGCCTGAGCCTCAGAGTCAAAATCCAACCTAATATATAAGTATTTACCATAGTCAGGATTCAGAAAGTTAGGTCTTATAATTATTCTATATAATCTTTATTACAATAATCAAAATGACACATAACTTTAAAAAATGAAAGGAAATATGACCTATAAAAAGGATCACAGCTGGGTTCGGTGGCTCAGCCTGTAATCCCGCGCTTTGGGAGGCTGAGGTGAGTGGATTGCCTGAGCCCGCTGGTTCAAGACCCACCTGGGCAACTTGACGAGACCTCACCTCTACAATAAAATCAAAAAATTAGCTGGGCATGGTAGCGCGTGGCTGTAGTTCCAGCTACTTGGAAGGCTGAGGAGGAAGGATCACCGGAGCCCAGCAGGTCAAGGCTGCAGTGGTCGGGAGTGGCCACTGTACTCCAGTCTGGGCGACAGTGAGACTCCAACTCAAAATAAATAAATAAAAGGATCACTAGAAACATCCTTCTGTAAGTTACTCAATAGTATATGGTCCTCATATACCTACAATCTTGGGTAAGATAGAATAGATTAACACTTATGGAAACATAACAATTTATTGTGTGGACAACAAATGGTAATAATTTGTAAACAATTCTGTTCATTAAAACAAATTTACGTAGCCTAAATAAAACCCTTTGAATTTCACTCTATGCTTGCTAGGAAAAAACAGATTACAAACATACAAGCATTTCTGTTCTGATATTGGGATATATGTGAACAGCTTTCTTCAGTTTTAAAAACTGAATCTGAATATTTACTAAACATAAACTTACATTATATACATTTTAAGAGAGTAATTATCTTTCTATGATGTCTGAAAATATTTCTTTATGTTATATCAAATTACACTTATGGCTTGTAAGTTTTGATACTATGAAGATGGATCACAATATTTTTTTTTTTTGAGTTGGAGTCTCACTTGGTCACCCAGACTGGAATGCAGTGGCACTTCCACCCACAGCAGCCTCGCCTGCTGCGCTCTGGTGATCCTTCTGCCTCAGCCTTCCAAGCAGCCAGAACTACAGGCATGTGCTTCCACTCCCGGCTGAGTTGTTGATTTATTGTACAGATGAGGTCTCACCAAGTTGCCCAGGTGGGTCTCGAACCTGTGGGCTCAGGCAATCCACTCACCTCAGCCTCCCAAAGGTGCGGGATTACAGGCTGAGCCACCGAGCCCAGCTGCATCACAATATTAATGTTCTGGCCTCATTTTCTCATTAGCCTGTAAGTAGTAAGACAAATGATTTCTAATAATCTCAATGATTCTTTGTCCTTTATTTCCAAGGTAAACTTTTATCCTGAGCACCTCATGTCGAACTTATAATAATGCTCGATGTGAGCCACAAAAAACCTCTTCACAGCCGGGCTTGGTGGCTCAGCCTGTAATCCCGCGCCTTTGGGAGGCTGAGGTGAGTGGATTGTCTGAGCCCGCGGGTTCGAGACCCGCCTGGGCAGCGAGACCTCATCTCTACAATAAATCAAAAAATCAGCCGGGCGTGGTAGCACGCGCCTGTAATTCCGGCTACTCGGAAGGCTGAGGCGGAAGGATCGCTGGAGCCCAGCAGGTCGAGGCTGCGGTGGTGGGAGCGGCCACTGCACTCCAGTCTGGGTGACAGAGTGAGACTCCAACTCAAAAAAAAAAAAAAAAAGAGATTCCCTCTATTTGCCGGGCTCGGTGGCTCAGCCTGTAATCCCACGCCTTTGGGAGGCTGAGGTCAGTGGATTGCCTGAGCCCGCGGGTTCGAGACCCGCCTGGGCAGCGAGACCTCATCTCTACAATAAATCAAAAAATCAGCCGGGCGTGGTAGCGCATGCCTGTAATTCCAGCTACTCGGAAGGCTGAGGCGGAAGGATCCCTGGAGCCCAGCAGGTCGAGGCTGCGGTGGCCGGGAGCGGCCATTGCACTCCAGTCTGGGCGATAGAGTGAGACTCCAACTCAAAAAAAAAAAAAAAAAAAAAAAAACCTCTTCACTTTGATCTTTTAAAGGAGATTACATATCTTTGTTGTTCATCCTCCATAAAAACATGAGATGAGTGCTGGTGACCTACTATACAAGGACATTTCATAGCTCTAACGTACCAACAACTGACAAAATGCCCTTACATAAACATTACGAATGAAGTCATGGCATCATGTGAGTTGAGTTACATCAATATTGCTTGCTTTTCAAAATATCCTCAAATTCTGTCAATGGCAAACCAAAATTATACAGGGAATATACTTATGCTTTCCTAAAAAACAAAAAAATCTTCTAGTGCCACTCAATATTTGATATTTATTTCAACTTGACTTTTCAGTAAATAAGCTTCTATATAAATTGCATTTGTGAAGTTTTCTTTCTGAATACCCTAGTTTTTCCAATGGCATATATTTTGAACAAAGACCCAGCCACATTCTTTAAATTTGTAGATTCAAGTCGGGCTCGGTGGCTCAGCCTGTAATCCCATGCCTTTGGGAGGCTGAGGTGAGTGGATTGCCTGAGCCCGCGGGTTCGAGACCCGTCTGGGCAGCGAGACCTCATCTCTATAATAAAATCAAAAAATTAGCCAGGCATGGTAGTGCATGCCTGTAATTCCGGCTACTCAGAAGGCTGAGGCAGAAGGATCACCGGAGCCCAGCAGGCGAGGCTGCGGTGGCCGGGAGCAGCCACTGCACTCCAGTCTGGGTGAGCAAGTGAGACTCTGACTCAAAAAAAAAAAATTTGTAGATTCTTTCCAATGCCCTGTCTAATGTCAAATAAGGTTTTTGCTGGTTAATGTCTTTAGACATGTTTTACATTTGTACATTCAAAAGATCTGTGGTTTGAGTAAAGATAACGGTACTCTTTACATTTGCAAATTTCTCACCATATCTCTATTGTTTATAACTAGATATTTGATTTTCCAGTCATTAGAGACACTGAAAATTTAGAGTATAAATTGTCTGATGTTGAGAAAACGTGGAATAACAGTGAAAACTTAGGCATGCTTGTGCATTCAAGTAAACCCAGTCAATCAGAAGCCTGAGCAGGGTGAATCTGTTCAGCCAAAGAGGGAAAAGCTATTAAGTTGTGATTGAGAAACTGCATGCCAGAAAGGATGACAGAGATCCAAACTTTAAAAAAAGCAGAATCTCATGTTTTACCCCAGATCTCCTGAATCAGATTTGGCTTTTTTACACTATTCATTTCCTTGTTGTACACATTAAAATGTGAAGGGTCCTTCTAACTCTTCATTTTTTATCTAAGTAGTATGTACTACCTGTCCTGTGTGATGGAAATAGAGTCCTCCAAAACGTACACACCTGTGTTTGTGCCTATATTTTATATCATTCACAAAAGTATATTATCTGCACTAACTGAATGAATCCTATTTCATTCCAATTCCTCAGTTTCAAAGAAAACATTATAGAATAGTTCTGTAACTACAGGCCAATATATTTAAAGAACATAGATGCTAAAAATCTCAACAAGATCCTAGCAAACCGGATTCAGCAATACATCTCAAAAATCATCCACCATGACCAAGTAGGCTTCATTCCTGGGATGCAAGGCTGGTTCAACATTCGTAAAACCATAAATGTAATTAAATACATCAACAGATGTCAAAACAAAAACTACATGATCATATCATTAGATGCAGAAAAAGCTTTTGATAAAATCCAGCACCCCTTCTTGATAAAAACCCTTGAACATCTAGGCATACGGGGAACATACCTCAAACTAGTGAAAGCCATCTATGAGAAACCCACAGCCAGCATACTCCTAAATGGCCATATATTCGAACCAATTCCCCTGAAAACTGGAACTAGACAAGGATGCCCACTCTCTTCCCTCCTGTTCAACATAGTATTGGAAGTCCTGGCTAGAGCAATCAGAAGAGAAGGCAATCAGGTGTATCCAAATAGGAAAAGAGGAAGTCGAGTTATCTCTCTTTGCAGACGACATGATTGTATACCTTGAAAATCCAAGAGAATCTGTCAAAAACCTCCTTACACTGATAAAGACCTTTGGCAAAGTCTCAGGATACAAAATAAATGTACAAAAGACAATCGCATTTCTCTACACCAATAATAAACAGAAACCCAAATAAAAAACACAATTCCATTCACAATAGCCGCAAAAAAAATGAAATACCTTGGCATCTTCCTAACCAGAGACGTGAAAGACCTTTACAATGAAAATTACAAAACACTGCTCAAAGAAATCAGAGTTGACACGAGCAAGTGGAAAAATATCCCATGCTCATGGATCGGAAGAATCAACATTGTGAAGATGTCCATCTTACCTAAGGCAATCTACAAATTCAATGCAATAACCATTAAATTACCAACAACATTCTTCTCAGGCCTAGAAAAAAACAACACAGGAATTCATATGGAAACACAAATGTCCAAGAATAGCCAGAACAATCCTCAGCAAAAAAAAAAAAAAACAAAGCAGGTGGTATCACAATACCAGACTTCAAACTTTACTATAAAGCTACAATCATCAAACACCAGCTTGGTACTGGTACAGGAACAGGCATATAGATCAATGGAACAGAATTGAGATTCCAGAAGCAAAACCTCAATTTCTCAACCAACTCATCTTCGACAAAGCCCCCACCACCTACCACTGGGGAGAGGAGAACCTATTCAGTAAATGGTGCTGGGAAAACTGGCTGACCACATGCAGAAGATTGAAACAGGACCCCTATCTATCCCCATGCACAAAGGTTAACTCCAAATGGATCAGAGACCTAAATGTAAAACCTCAAACCATAAGAACCTTAGAAAAGGAAGGAAATACTCTCATGGAAATCGGAACTGGCATCCAATTCCTGTACAAAACCCATAACCCACAGTACATAAGAGAGAAGATAGACAAATGGGACCTTATTAAACTGACAAGCTTCTGCAAAGCCAAAGAAACCATCAAGAGAGCAGGGAGACAGCCTACAGACTGGGAAAAAGTATTTGCCAACTCTAGGTCTGACAAAGGCTTAACATCCTGGATCTACAAGGAACTGAAATGTACTGAAAAGAAGAAAACAAACAACCCCATTATAAAATGGGCAAAAGATATGAACAGACACTTCACAAAAGAAGACATCCGAGCAGCCAACAAACACATGAAGAAATGCTCAACCTCACTAATCATCAGGGAGATGCAAATCAAAACCACACTGAGATACCACCTAACTCCAGTCAGAATGGCAACTATCAACAATTCAAAAAAAAACAGCTGCTGGAGAGGGTGTGGGGGAAAAGGGGAAAACTTCTACACTGTTGGTGGGAGTGTAAACTAGTGTAACCTCTGTGGAAAGCAGTGTGGCGATTCCTAAAAGCTCTAAAAATTGACCTTCCAAATGACCCCGCAATCCCCCTACTGGGAATATACCCTGAAGAACACAAATCACTCTATAAAAAAGATACATGCACACGTATGTTTATCGCAGCGTTGTTCACAATAGCAAGAACCTGGAAACAACCATGCTGCCCATCAAAAGAGGACTGGATTAAAAAAATGTGGTACATATACATGATGGAATACTACGCAGCCATAAAAAAGAACAAAATCATGAATTTCGCAGCAACCTGGATGGAACTAGAGTCTATAATACTGAGCGACCTCTCACAGAAACAAAGATCCGAATATCACATGTTCTCACTCATATAATGGACATTGAACATCCAATGTAATACTATAAGAAAATGACTGATGGTACTGGGAAACTATGGGGGGGAAGGGGATGGAATTAACAGTAGCAAATATCTGTCTGGGGAGGGGAAAAACACCTCTTATCAACAGGGTGCCTGAATGAAACGTAATTGTACACCTAACCCTTAACTCTACCCCACAAAACCATAATAAAGAATACTGATTAATTTAAAAAATAATAATCTTATATGACATTGTTATAGAATTTAGAACATTTTCTCTTCACTCTAATTTCACTTGCAGTTCACAATTCTGCCCATGGCCACTTGGTAAGTATGTCTTGTTGTTTTCAGATTATGTTGGCATTTGGGGATGTGGCAATAGAATTCTCTACAGAAAAGTAAAAATGCCTAGGTCCCTGCTCAAGCAGATTATGTCCAAGGTGGTGATATTAGAAAACTACAAAAATGTGGTTTATCAGACTGAGGAAAACCTCAACACAATATTTATTGCATACTAACAATTTCATATCTTTTCCTTGTAGAAAAATCACACATTCTAACATAAATGTAAGGATTATTAGAAATATTGTCAGCACATTAAGACATTACATCATGATCAAGTATGCCTATGCCGGGAATAAAATAAGATTCCGCTTCTGGAAATCAATACTGTTACTTACATTAAGAGAATCAACAGGGGGCTGGGCACAGTGGCTCAAGTCTAAACGTAACAATTTGGGAGACCAAGCTAAGGATTGCCTGACCTCAGGGACTGGAGACCAGCCTAGGGAACTTTGTGAGACTTCCTTTATAAAATAAATCAGAAACTAAGCTAGGTTGTGGTAGCATGCACCTGTATTTCCAGCAACTTGGAAGACTGAAGTGAAAAGATCGCCATAGCCCAGCAGATCGAGATTGCAATGGCCGTGAGCGTCCCTTTGCACTCCAGCCTGGGCAACAGATTGAGACTCCAACTCAAAAAAAAAAAAAAAAAAAAAAAAAAAAATTAAAAAAGTCATATTATCGTATTAATAAACTTGAAGACATATCATGACACTTCTGAACAAAATTAAATTTTACAAAATTCAATTAATTAGAAATTAGTGTAAAATTTTTCCACAATACATGAAAAATAGTACAAATACAAAATACACTACATGTTCTGGCAGGAAGATTCAACAGTATAATTAAGTCAACAATCCCCTAGTTGGTTGATAAATTGAATATCACACTAATATAGATACCATCTGTTTGTGTCCTGAAGATCGACATGTTCTTACGTGGAAGTATATTTGAATTAAAAATCCATTAAAGTCTGAAAATTAAAAAAGAGTGACATCGTATATCAAAAAGACCAGGAAACTAAACTAGTGTGATGTTTGCTTTAACAACATTTTGGGCCGGGCTCAGTGATTCAGTCTGTAATCCCAGCACATTGGGAGGCCGAGGTGAATGAATTGCCTGAGGTCATGGGCTGGAGACCAGGCCGGGCAACATGGCGAGACCTCGTTTCTACAATAAATCTAAAATTAGCCAGGCATGGTAGCGCGTACAGTTCCAGCTACTTGGAAAGGTGAGGTGGGAGGATCGCCAGAGTCCAGCAGGTCGAGACTGCGAAGGCTGGGAGTGTGCCACTGCACTCCAGTCTGGGCAACAGAGTGAGACTCCAACTCAAAGAAGAAAAAGTTGAGAAACCAAGGCAATGCAAGTTGAAAGGTAAAACAGGACATATATGGGGAAAAAAGCCACGGTCAAGGAGGCCACCATGGACCTTTTGTCTCATTGGAGATGGAAGCTCACACATGTACAGAGTAGACTTTGTCTTCCAGTGTGTTTGTTCCTGCAAGCCATCCATCTCCCCCATTTCAGGGAGAGATGACCGAGCCCTTCTGAGGGTTAAGAGTCTTGCAGTTAATGTCTATGGACTGTGAGACCTTGAAGACAACTCGATTCTGATGAAAGAATAACCGATTATATACGCAACTGGAAGCCCACCACCTTTTAAGAAGTTAGTGATGGATAATGTTTTTAAACCTTGATTATTCAGCTATTAATAAAATTATTTAGGAAGCACCATATTTGCTATTCTACTTACAAAAGTGTGCAATGCACTTTTATTATATCTCAACATTTTAAAAACCGATGTGGCCAAGTCCTACTTGGTTCCTGTAGTTCAATGTGTACCATAATATGACTTAGAAAGTGCCTTTCAATTTATTTTTCCTTTTCCTTTTTTTTTTTTTTGAGTCGGAGTCTCACTCTGACGCCCCGATTGGAGTGGAGTGGCATGCTCCCAGCTACCACAGCCTTGACCTGTTGGGCTCCAATGATCCTTCTGCCTCAGCCTTCCAAGTAGCCAGAATTACAGGCGCGTGTTACCTCGCCCGACTAATGTTTGATTTATTGTAGAGATGAGGTCTTGCCAAGTTGCCCAGGCGCGTCTCGAACCCGCGGGCTCAGGCAATCCACTCAGCTCAGTCTCCCCAAGCGCAGGATTACAGGCTGAGCCACCAAACCCGGCTCAATTTATTTACAAACAGAAGAATGATGTTACCTTTTTTTTTTATTAGAGTTTCACTCTGTCGCCTAAGCTAAAGTGCAGTGGCACACTCACAGCCATCGCAACATTGATTTGCTCTACTCTGGTGATCCTTTTGTTTCAGCCTTCCAAGTAGCTGGAACTATAGGTGTGTGCAACCTCACCTGGCTAATTTTTGATTTATTGTAGAGTTGAGGTTCTGCCATTTTGCTCGGGGTGATTTCGAATTCGCGGGCGCCAGCAGTCCACTCACCTCAGCCTCCGTAAGTGCTGGGATTACATGTTGAGCCATCCAGACCAGTGATGTTTCCTTCTAAAAGTGTGCTCCTTAGAAGCTGCTATTTATGACTGGGCTCGGTGGCTCAGCTTGTAATCCCACACTTTGGGAGGCCGAGGTGAGTGGATTGCCTGAGCACACGGGTTCGAGACCCGCCTGGGCAACTTGGCGAGACCTCATCTCCACAATAAATCAAAAATCAGCCGGGCATGGTAGTGCATACCTGTAATTCCGGCTACTAGGAAGGGTGAGGCAGAAGGATCGCCAAAGTCGAGCGGGTCGAGGCTGCGTTGCCGGGAGTGGCCACTGCACTGCAGTCTGGGTGACAGAGTGAGACTCCAACTCAAAAAAAAGCTGCTATATATAATAAATTCTTTCAGATATTTTTTGTTTCCCTGGAAAATATTTCAAATTACCTTTTTTCATGAAAGATACTGAATGTTTAAAAGCAAGTGTTGTGAGATTCTGCTTAACACACTATGTGTCACTGCTGTCTCCATACAAGCAGTTTTACTCTCAACAGCCAAACAAGGAAATCAGAAAGCGAGTGTCTATGTTGCAAAGAGATGGAGAGGAAAGCGTCTCAAGACACAGATCTTGAAGACATTCATCAGCTAACGAGCACCACACCAGAGGAGTTAACAGCAGATGACTTGATGGAGGGAGTATTTCCCACCCCGTGGCCGGTGACTAGAAGGAGCCACAGAAGAGGCTGAGTGTGGTGATTGGTTCCTGTAATCCCAGCAGTTTGGGAGGCTGAGGTGAGAGTATTGTCTGAGTCCTGCTCTTCAAGAACGCCCTCTACGATAAGTCAAAACATTAGTTAGGCAAGGTGTCACCTGCCTGTTGTTCCAGGGACTAAGCAGGCTAAGGGGGAAGGATTGAGCCCGGTAGGCAAAGGCTGCAGTGGCCATGAGCCTGCCACTGCACTCCAGCCTGGGTGACAGCGAGACTGACAAAAAGAAAAAGACACCGAATCAGCAGTGCCAGAAAACAATTCAGCATTATGCAAGCTGACAGAAGTGTTCTGATTACAAATTGCTTTTCAAATCTTTTACAACAGGGATCTTTCTACTATAGGGCACTGAAACTAAAGCATATAGCTGAAGTAAAATGGGTGCCATATGGAATCATTTTTAGAAAAATGAAAAAGTAAAAACATCAGACAGAAATTAAGATGTGTTTCTGAAAGCTGCATTAAGTGTCCAGCCTCTCCTACCTCCGCTCCATCTATTCCACCTCTGTCAACCAAGACAGAAAAACATGCTCTTCTGTTCCACCTCAGCCTCAGCTTCTCATGGTGATAATGGCAAGGAAGAAGAACTTTAGAAGGGCCCACTTTCATTTAATGAACAGTAAAAGTATACTTTCTTCTTCATGATTTTCTTTTTTTTTTTTGAGTTGGAGTCTCACTCTGTCACCCAAACTGGAGTGCAGTTGCCGCTCCTGGCCAACGCCGGAATTACAGGCATGCGCTACCACGCCCGGATGATTTTTTGATTTATTGTTCTGTTTTGAATTCAGTGGTTTTCTGTGCAGGTTTGCTACATGAGTATATTGTGTGATGGTGAGATTTAAGCTTCTGTTAAACCCGTCACCCAAGTGGAAGATGGTGCCCAATAAGCAGTTTTTCAACTCTTGGCTCCCTCCCTTCCCCTTCACCAGTCCTCAGTGTTTGCTATTCTCATCCTGATGGCTGTGTGTACCCAGTATTTAGCCCTCAATTATATGTGAGAACACGCAGCATTTGGTTTTACCTTTCTGGACTAATTTGTTTTCATTATTGTAAAAATACAATTTATTATACACATAACATGCAAAATATGTTAGACTTTATGTAGAATTCACATATAGAATCAATGCCATTTCACATCTCTGGGTATCTTCAGCCTCTTACGTGCAGCCACCAACTCACTCTAAGATAAATATTTATAGCTAATTATAAAACATTTATTACACCCCAAAAACTGTCTCTTCTTTTGTTCTTTTTGATAGTCAGAACAAAATAGAAAAAAGTCAAAGCAACCCCTTGACATACAAAATTTTGCAGATTATCATCTGAACAAATTGGCCCAATAAAGTCAATAAAATGAAGTGTGTTAATTATACAAAGTGTCTTCAATGGTATTTTTAGTTGAGAACAAACATGGAAACACTCATTGAAATGTAACTAGGCCAGGCTCCGTGGCTCAGCCTGTAATCTCTACACATTAGGAGACTGAGGTGAATGGATTACCTGAGCTGGTGGGTTCGAACCAGCCCGGGCAACCTGGTGAGACCTCATCTCTACAATAAATCAAAAAATTAGTGAGGCAAGATGGCACATCTCTGTAGATCCAGCTACATGGAAGGCTGAAGCCAAAGAATCACCTGACCCCAGCATTTGAGGCTGCGGGGGCCCGGGGAGCATGCCACTGCCATACAGCCTGGGTGACAGTGAGACCCCAAACCCCAAAATAATTCCTTGAAATTTCTAAGTAGGCTAAATAATGAACAGTGTATGAACCTGAAGTAGTGTATGGCCAGATGGAATGGGAGGGCCATCTTGAGTCCTCCCAAACATGGAGCCCACTCATGACACGACACAGATGAGAGGCAGAAGGGTAGTGAACATTTCCCTGCCTCATTCTTTATCTGACCATGGCCTCCTGTGAACAACTGGACTGCGTTATTTGCCTGAAAGGATCTAGAACTGGCCGGTAGGAAGGCCCCAGGGAGGGAGCCGTGTGCAGGAGATGACCTTTCCTGGGGGACGCTTTCCAACGTGGATCCCACTGCTGTGCCTACAGCACTTTATGAGGCTGTTCCTGTTTCACCTGCAGGAGTTCTTTCAGGTCAGTTTAGCCTGGACCTGGGCTCTGGAGGATGACATGGTGCTGAGGCACCTTCAGGTCTCCAGGGCTCAACTGAGTTGGATAGAGTGTGATCTCTCCCTGAGGTTAAGTCCAGCACCAAGTCCACCCCATTTCACCTGGGGCAATGAAGACTTGAGCACACAGGCCCCCTTAACTCATCTCTCTGGGCTTTCTCCCCCTCCTCTACTCTAAAAAGTTACTGGAAACAGGTCACCTGGGTCCCCGGGCAGCTGCTGACCTTGAGTTTACTGAACATGTCTCAAAGACAGGGCAAGGGATGAGGGCTGGACCCCTCCAAGTCCCCCTGCCACACTCTCCTGTGCCTGCCTTTGAAAGTACCTGAAAGACACTGAGAGGTCACAGCCATCTGTGCGAGCTGATGCCAACAGCCCCCGGAAGCAGCAGTTAATCCTTCAATCCTGTATGTCCCCCTCCATGGGTGGCAGGACAACATGCCCGAACTAGGGAGTGGAGAAAATTAATGTCCCAGACCCAGGCAGAATTTGGGAGAGGCCCACTTGGGACTACAGGCTAGACCCAGAACTCAGATTTCAGTTGAGGGTGGCAATATCCAGTCCTCCCATGGTGTGTTGTCACAGCCTCAGAGGGCAGGGGGATACAATGCCTGGGAGAATCACCCGCAGTGGAGACAATTCCATGATAGGTTGTCATAGGAGCTTGGGTAACAGTGAAGGCCTCTCCCACCTGAGTTTTTTACTTGGCCAGAAGGTGAGGAACATGGGGTGTATGGGGGGGGGCATGAGGCAGTGAGTCCCAAGCCAGTCTGAACCCTACGACTCCCAGCACTGAAGAAGTCTGAGGTGCCCCAACAGCAAACATGCACCAGGTAGCAAACACCCCTAGCTCTGGGATCATTTTCCCCGCATGGATGTCTTTACTGTTGAACCAGGGTCAGAAAACCCAAGAACTCCAGGGACCAGGGTCCATGGGCCCACTCTGTGAAGAAGCTGATCAAGGTAGATAACCTGGCTTTCCCATCCCCCAGCTCAGCTCTAGAAAACAACAGTGCAGGGTGGGTGCAGTGGAGCATGCCTATAATCCCAGCAGTTTTGTTGGCTGAGGTGAGAGAATTGCCTGAGTCCACAGGTTGTAGACGAGCCTGGGCAATATGGCAAGAGTTCATATCTACAATAAATAAAAAATTTTACTGGGATTGGTGACATGTGCCCGTAGTTACAACTATTTGAAAGGTTGAGGTGGAAGAATCACCTGAGCCTAGCAGGTGGAGGTTGTGGTGGCCATGAATGCCACTGCACTCCAGCTTGGGTGACAGAGTGAGACTGCAACTCAAAAACAATGCCATGTGGTAGCACCCCGGGAATCAGGAGACCTCCCCCAATGTGTCCAGCTGGACTGATCCCAAAGCTGAGGCACAACTTCAGGTTGGGGCTTCCATAGATCGCAGGGAAGCAGGCTGCTTTCTGGGGGCCCGGAGGCTCAGGTGTGGCCAGCATATCCCTGGCTCAGAACAGACCATGGTTGCTTGGTGATTTCCTTCTTGAAATCTGTTCCCACAGCTCCCCCTGCATCTGGAGATCACAAGCCAATGTTTTTCATGGTGCAGCCTTGAACAAGGATGCCGGGTTCCTGTCTTTTCCAGATCTTCCTTTTGAAGTTAGTACCGCAGGACTGCCTCATGCTGCTCCCACTGGGGCTCCAACACCAGGCCTTGTCCAGCCCACTAAATCTGAGATACTCCTCTCCCTTATGGTGACAGTTGCATATTAACTTTCTTATGGGAAAGTAACCCACACGGCCCAGAAAAACTCAGGGCAGCACCCAGGAAGCTGCTCCAAAGATTCACATAGCTCCTCAGCTCTATGAAATTAATGTCAACAGGGAAGCTGGACACTTGGAAGCTTCTGGATGACAGCGTGAGTGTGGCATCCACAAAGCCTCAGCCACCCGGCAGCATGCCTTGGTCCTCATGCTGGCCAATCTGTGTAACAGTGCCTTCCTTAGAGGGCACAAGTCTTAACACCCAGAAGGACCCAATCTGGCCTTGACCTGACCTCTGGGAGAAAATGTTCATTAGGGACACCTAGGATAATCTTACAGGGAATCTGTGGCCCTGACCAAAACTAGCATTTGGTCCAAGGCAGGGTGAGAACATTTGGAATGGTGTATGTGTGCCTGGTGCCCAGTCATGCCCAGCATGGCCAAACCAACGATGTCACCAGGCTTGAAGAGCAACCAGTCACATTGATGAGGGTGAGCAGAAACAGGCAGCCCTGCTATCAACCTTATCCACTTCAGTAGGCAGTGATTCCCCGAGGGACCATTGCCTGACCACCAATGAGGCAGAAGTCTGAGGTCAAGCACATAGTCCTGGGACCATGATTTCAGGGTATAGTACATGCTCCAGATTATAGGAATGATAAAAATTTGGCAAATGGGGGCCCCAGAAAGCTAAGTCTGTATGTCTGTCATACTTGGTGGGTTCTTTCACGGTTAAAAATTTTTTTAAAAAAGTGGCCTCACTGTGGAAGGACACTCCAAGGTGGGAACCAGAGTGCATAAGAGAAAAGAGTTCACGGTTATGCAGGAACAGGACTTAACTGGATCTCACATTCAGGAGACTGTCCTCT
The DNA here is from genome assembly GCA_027257055.1 of Cephalopachus bancanus. Taxonomy (NCBI): domain Eukaryota; kingdom Metazoa; phylum Chordata; class Mammalia; order Primates; family Tarsiidae; genus Cephalopachus; species Cephalopachus bancanus. Next base: position 5,662 of record JAPVLO010001570.1, on the reverse strand, counting down.
TTTTAAAATCTGGCTGCTTCAAAATCTCTCTGTTTGTTTTTTTTTATTGTTTTTTTTTTTTGTTTTGAGTTGGAATCTCATTCTATCGCCCAGGCTGGATGACAGTGGCAAACCTTCCATTCAAGTATCTGGAACTACAGACAACCACTACCAAACCGGCTAATTTTGTTATTTTTTACTGTAGAGATGAGGTCTTCCCAAGGCTGGTCTTGAATCCATGGGTTCAGGCAGAATTCTCCATTTTTTGTTGAGTCTGCAGCTACTGAAAATCATGCATTCCTTTTCTTATTTAATTGTCCCCTCAGGATAACAACAACAACAGAAAAGAAAGTCATCCTAGCAAATGAATTCTCAGCAGCCCCTCCTGCAGTCTGTCCTGCACAGTGCTGTCTTTGTCCATAGTGAGTGAGTGTCCAGATCTCTCCAAACTGGTAGACATGACTTCTTGCAATAGTGAATATCCAGATCTATCCTACTGGATGGAGATGACTTCTTAGATTTGGCTCAGTTATGGCATCATCCAGATTACCAACAATTTCCTTTGGGGGGATCTAGGTAATATGTGGTTGGGAGCCTATTTTAGAAGCTTATCTGCTCCAGAGTCATTGATTGCATACATGAGTCTTTCATATTCTCTCTCTATTTTTAATTTTTTGACTTGTAGTCTCTTTCTGTCATCCAGACTGGAGTGCAGTGGCATGCTCTTGGTCACCCCAGTGTCGACCTGCAGGGCTCAGGCGATCAGTAGGGCTGAGGCTTTCAAGTAACTGGAACTACAGGCGAGAGCTACCAAGCCTGGCTAATTTTTTTTGATTATTGCAGAGACGAAGTCTTGCCGTGTTGCCCAGGCTGGTCTTGAACCCACAAACACAGGCAATCTACTCGCCTCAGCTCCCAAAGTGCTGGGATTACAGGCTGGGATCACTGACCCTGGCCTAGAATTTTTAATATTCTGATAAGCGAGGAGATTACCTGGATTTGTGGACTTCTCATCTGTGTATATTTCTCTGTGTCTTACACTCTCCTTTTCTTTTTGAAAGCAAGATTGATTGAGAGGCCAGACAAGATCCCACAATGTAAGGGGACCCAAAGGGGTCACTCTACACTATTCTTTTTTTTTTTTTTTTGAGTTGGAGTTGCCCAGACTGGAGTGCAGTGGCATGCTCCTGGCCACCGCAGCCTCGACCTGCAGGGCTCTGGTGATCCTTCTGCCTCAACCTTCCCAAATAGCTGGAACTACAGGGTCGTGCTACCATGCCTGGCTAACTTTTGATTTATTGTAGAGACGAGGTCTACAAGTTGCCTGGGTGGGTCTCGAACCCATGGGCTTAGGTAATCCACTCGCCTTGACCTCCCAAAGTGCTGGGATAACAAGCTGAGCCACCGAACACGGCCTACTCTCTTCTTTTATACAGGAGAATGCGGGGATGGGGGCGCTTATTTCTTTCTTTTCCCCTTCTTATTTATTTATTTTTTTTGTTCTTCTTTAGTGGGGCTTATTTCTTTGGTACTTGGGTGTGGCAAACGCCAGTTTGTCCAACATGTCACTGGTGAATGTGACTCCAGAGGACAAAAAATGTAGACACACCTTCAAACTACTCACAGGAAACACTGGAGTGTTTTACAGCCACTGCAGACTGGGCTGGAGTCCTGCAGCTCAGCGACCAAGCCACCAGGCGCCACTCCTGTGCCAGAGGTCCCAGCAAGCTCCACAATGCGTGCCACACCTCCTCCCCCCCAAAATTTCCCGGGGCAGGGAACCAATTCAACCGCAAAATGCTACCAGCAAAAACGTGCTTTTCTTTCTTCTTGCCTCCTCGAACCCCATCTGATCGCACCTGCTGTCACTCAAGATCAGAAGGGTGGTGGCCTCTACTCTTATCCAATCAGCAGGTGCTAGTTTGGAAACTGTCCAATCAGAAAGGAGCTGAAAGGGACAGCTTCTAGACGCTAACCGGGATTTCTGTATCCTGCCCCTGCGGAAGTGCTGGATCATCTTAGAAGGAACTGCGTGTCTTTTTTTCTTTCTTTTATGACCTGTGACATGTAGGTAGGGGGGTCCATAGGGAGGACGCCGGGACTCCAAGAAGCCCGGGAGGTGGTGAGTATGGGGGTGGGTGCGAGAACAGGAGGCAGGATGGACCCAGATGACCTGGCTGTGACAGACCGGCCTCCCCCTCAGCTCTGATCCTAGACCCGTCCCTCTGGTGGCTCGCCCCTGTCCCCTCTGCATAGGGTGGGTCTGGTCTGGTCCCCAGGGTCCTGTCCCCGTGGCGACCTCACCCCACCAGAGGCCTCTGCAGACAATCCTGTGCTCCGGATGAGCGGGAACCGGGATGTCGTGGAGGGGGCCCTGGGAGAAGTGGCTGTGACCCTGGTCCTATCCCTCTCTCCTCTTCCAAGGTTAAACGGAGGGTCCAGCACAATGTGAAGGAGTTCTCTTTGGCCAACAGCGGATCGAGAATCCTTAAGCCACCAGTCAGGGCTCGTGGTCTGGGGTCCCCGGAGGGTCTGGGGAAACAGGCTTGGAGAAGGGGCAGGGGAAGACGACCACGGGAAGGTGCTGAGAGGACAGGCCGAGGGCAGAAGATGCATTTTTTTACTCTTCTTTCTAAATCTTAATCAATGATGAGAAAGTAGAAGCTATGCTTTTGGAGAAATGCGCACTTTCAGAAAAATTAACTTTGCTGACTTTGTCTTTTCAGAAACAGACTTCCTGGTGCCAGGTATCTCCTAGTGTGAATCAAGCTTGCCTAGAGTAAAGGGAATTTACAAGGCCTAAGACATCATACATTGGTCAAGAATTGTAAATGTCATGAAATGTGTAATTACAAAAGTTATGACCGCCCAGAGGGGGAGCAGGAGGGGATTCAATCCTCCAGGAGAAAGGACCCTGTCTACAGGGAAGTCAAGGATCCCCCGAAGCTACCCACTCGGAATGCCTAGGAGATAAGGAGGTGTGCACACTCCATTAGCACTAAGAAATGTCGTTCAGGAACAGGAGAATTAGAATCCTTGTCACACCCTTCTCTAGGGGCTATGATAATATGAACAGACATTAATGGGTTTCTGCATCACAGGATCTCCAAGACAGCCACAGGTGGTCAATAAGGAAGACACAGCAGTCACGTGCAACATCTCCAAGGAAAGGATTCAAGCCAGGGCTTTGGGGGGCTATGAAGCCTCACTCACCTAGAGTGTAGCCCACTCCCTGTCTGTGGGGGGTGAACTATTCTTAAACAAATCTTTTTTACTCTCGCCTCTTTGTGTTGCAATTCTTTGCATTTACTCAGATCTCTGGCTTGCCGGCTCTGGTGGTGCTGCGTCTCCCTGTGCCTCTCCCTCTCCATCCATCTCACCCTCACCTTATCCAGACCCTAACAGGTGCTGGTGGATGTCAGCCCCACAGTCGCCAGATCTGGAATATACAGCTGGAAATTCCTAGGGCAAGTCACCTGCATCATAAACAGTTTGTCACCAGGTCCAAACCTGGATCTGCCTGGTGGCACAGCCAAAGTCAAGACAAGAGTTGGAGCAGTGGATGTGACTTAATTCAGAGGACGATTATAACCGAGAAGATGAGGGGCCTGCATCCTAAAGACCCCTCTTGGGTTGTGTGTGCCTTTTTTGGTTTTTATCCAGGTCAGTGGTAGGGAGAAAGAGAGGGAGAAGACTGCTTGAGCCGAGAAATTTGAGGCTAACCTGTACAACATAGCACATCCACGTAGCTATAAAAGCTGAAACAAATTAGCTGAGAGTGGTCACACATGCCTGTGGTTTCAGATGCTTGGGAGACTGAAATGAAAATGTCTGTTGAGCTCAAGAGGTCAAGATTGTGATAAGCTGTGTGGAGCCACTTCATGTCTGCCTGGGTTACGGAGTGAGACTCAGACTCATAAAATATATTTAATTTAATTAAAAAAATAAAGGCCAGCCTGACATGGTGGCTCATGTCTATAATCCCAGCACTTTGGGAGGCCGAGGCAAGAGGATTGCCTGAGCCTGCGGGTTCAAGACCACCCTGGGCAACATGGTGAGTCCTCGTCTCTACAATAAATCCAAAAAAAAAAAAAAAAAAAGAAAAGAAAAGAAAAGAAAAGCTGTACATGGTAGCATTCACCAGTAGTTCTGGCTATTTGGAAGGTTGAGGTGAAAGGGTCATCTGAGCCCAGCAGGTTGTGGCTCTGGTGGCTGGGAGCATGCCACTGCAACTCCATCCTGAGTGACAGAGTGAGACTCCAACTCAAAAAATAAAAATGAAAATAAAGCCATATTTTCATCATGCAGATGTGACTTGTCCAGATAAAATCACTTGAAAATAAATGCTGGAGGAGGAGGAGGAAGAGGCAAAAATGGCTTGTTCCCAGGTAAATGTGTCCCAGGCCAGGTTCTGTGTCTCTCTTTCTACTGGAATGTCATGATTTGAGAGTGTGCAAACCTCAACTCTACTTGTGATTGTCCTGCCTTGTGTGTTTAACTCATTTTTGTTCTTGTGATATTCAAGGGCTCTGAAAAATTATTTTTTCCTGCATGCCAGTATCTTCTCTTTGTTTCTTCTTTCAGGCTTTATAGCTGTCATGCACATTTCTCACCGTGAATTTATGACCTGCACTACTAAACATGTTCCCTTGTGGCTGTGGAACACGGAAAAACACAGATAGCCAAGATTCCTATTGGAGATGAGATATATCCTCAGATTCTAGTGAAGGATGGAAACAAGTAAACTTAATAACAAACTATTAGGGTTCCATCTGGATGCTCCATCTGCTTCATGCAGAACAGGAATAATAAAATGCAAATTTAAGCAGGGTGGCAATTATTGCCCAGAATAACTCAGGAAGTTCGCAATAAAAAATAATGAGAAGAGTCTTGATCTCTAGGATCCTAACAAAAGAGAATATCAACACACTTTTGGGTGTTACAAAGCATGGAAGATACCTGTAGCTGGAATTCTGCATAAAATATTTGTTTCTTCATTATTAGATTCAGATTATACATTACAAACTTTTTGGTTAATAATATCACAGTACTGATGTCATGTTGTCTGTTTGCCTTGCATGTGAGAACAATTTGTTCCAGTCACTTAGGAGGCTGAGAAGAGCTGCAATGAGCTGTGATTATGACACTGCGTCCCAGCACACCTGTGACCACCTTTAAATCTTGTTTTGAGAAATGTCTGTTCATATTTTTCGCCCACTTTTGAATGGGATTTTTTGGTTTTTTTTCCTTTGAGCACATTTGATGTTCTTAGAGATCCTGGATGTTAGGGCTTTGTCAGTATACAGTTGGTAAATATTTTTTCCTCATTCTGTGGGTTTTTCTCCCTGCTCTCTTGATGGTCTTTTGTTTTGCAGAAGCTTTTCAATTTAACGAGGTCCCACTTATCTTATCTCCTTGGCATGGGCAGTTGTGGTTTTGATCAGAAATTGATTGCCAGTTCCCATTTCCATAAGGGTATCTCCTGCATTTTCTAAGAATGTTATAGTTTGCACTTTTACATTTAGGTCTTTGATCCATTTTGAGGTTTTTTGTTTTTTTGCAGTCAGAGTCTCAATCTGACACACAGGCTGGAGTGCAATGGTACACTCATGGCCACTGAAGCCTCGACCTACTGGGCTCAGGTGATTCTTCCTCCTCAGCCTTCCAAGTAGCTGAAACTACA
>JAPVLO010001569.1:0-71113 GCA_027257055.1 Cephalopachus bancanus | reverse complement strand
CTTCTATACATTAACAATAAAACAATTTTCCTTACAATAGCATAAGACAAATAAAATACTTAGTAATAAGCCAAACCAAGGAGGTAAAAGACTTGTAAAATAAAATCTATAAAATATTACTGAGGACAGCCACTGCAGCCACAGACACAGCACCTGTGCCTGAGGTGATCCACGACTTCAGTCATTGAAGCCCCTGAAGGCAAGATCTGCTGGGATCGCTGCCACCTCTGCTGCCACCTTGACGTCCTGCCATCCTTGGGTCTCCTCCCGAGTGCCCTGAGGCAGGCTTCCATGCCCAGCCTCTGCCGGCTTCTGTCCGGCCCCACCTCCTCTGGGGCGAGCAGCTGAGATAGCACCACCTGCTGGCGATTCAAAGTAACAATACCAAAACGGGAAAAACAGACACAGGCCAGATTTGAGTGGTGAACTGAGGGTCATCTGAACTATCCTGCACAGCAGGCCAGGGGCAACTGACCCCAACTGTGAACTAATTTACCAGCTAGAGAAGACAGCTAGAAATCAGAGCTGAAAAGACAGTGGACTTAAACGAAAAGTTTCAGAGTGTGCTCAATTGGTTCTGTTAGTTTAATGACTTGATTCTATTCCTATTGCTTTGTTCCTTTTTTCTCTTCCTTTTCTTCTCTTTTCTCCTCTCTGTAAGCCATATCTTTGTACAGAGGAACAGCACACCAATAAGGTGGTTGGTTAGCTTGTATGTTAGCATCATTGTATGTTTTATTTCTTTTTTTGTATGGGAGTTGGTTAGTCTGTAGCCATGGTCTATTGTTTTTATCTGTTTCAGTTGACGTCTCTCTCTCCATTTGTTGGTACACTTGTCTGTTTCCCCCCTTATTCCTCTCTCTCTTCACCCCCTGCATCCCCCCACTGTCTGCTCCATTCTCTTCCCTCTGCTAACCACATTTTATTTCAGGGAGAAAACCTACAGACCCACTGCATGGACAGATTCCAAGGCGGTGGGAAGTGGGTTTCAGATGATCTATACACCTGTCGGCGAATACCAGGACCTCCAGATAGATTTTAAATCATAGGTCCTCCCTTAAGTAAATGTCAAAACTGCAAAAATGATCATGCCCAACCTACAGTGCAACTCCAAAATTGAGCAAAGTAAGAGGGCATATATAAAGAATAGGAGATTGAACAAATAGAAGTAAAAGCAACCCCTCTACCGCTGAATAACAGAGTTAAAGAAGATGGTGACGTGGAGGGAAGAAAAAAGTAGGGAGGGGGAAAAAACTGCAAAAAATGGAAAAAAAAAACAAGAATATAGGTCTCACACAGACCCCTGAGAGACCAGACACTTAGAAAACAGATTCCAGAACACAAACAATGAAGAGCCCCCAGAATGACTGGTCATATGCAACAAACCCAGACATCAAGACATTAATAGAGAGAATTTTAAAAATTGAGGAGAGACAAGAGGAAAATAGGAAGGAGCTGATGTCAGAAATAACAGCAGTAAAGAATACTGTCATGGAAATAAATAACAAACTAATAAGTATGGAAAGCAGAATTAGCCAAGCAGAAGAAAGAATCTCAAAGCTCGAAGACCAAAACACAGAACTAAGTCAAACTGTCAAAAACATAGAAAAGAAGCTCAAAAAGACAGAACAAAACCTGCAAGAGATGAATGATCACTTCAGAGACCAAACCTAAGAGTAATTGGTCTTCCTGAGGTAGAGAGAAAAACAGAGGCCACACTGGAACAAACATTTCATGAAATCATTCAAGAAAACTTCCCTCATCTCATCAAGGATGAAAAAATTCAAACACAAGAGATTCAGAGAACCCCTGCAAGACAAAAAATGAGAAGACCAACTCCCAGACACACAATAATTCACCTAAAGAAAGTAGCTATAAAAGAAAAAATCCTAAAGGCTGAAAGAGAAAAAGGTCAGACTACCTACCAAGGAAGACCAATTAGAATAGCAGCAGATTTATCTACAGAAAGCCTCCAGGTTAGGAGAGCTTGCAGCCCTATCTTCAAAGTTCTAAAAGATAAACAATTTCAACCAAGAATAACCTACCCAATCAAGCTAAGCTTAATTAGTGAGGGAGAATTGAAATCTTTCCCAGATATACAATCCCTAAGAACCTAAACTGCCACAAGACCAGCTCTACAAGAAACACTTAAGAAAGTATTGAACACAGAAGAAAAGGAAAAAAGAACAACAACGTTCTTCACAAGAGTACAGGCAAAAGATTAAAAACACACATAATCCAACTCTAAAACCAAAAGTAACTCTGTAAGAACATTATGATACGGATCAACTCTCACATTTCAATAATTAGTTTGAATGTGAATGGATTAAATGCACCACTGAAAAGACATAGAATGGCAAAATGGATAAAATATCACCAGGAGGAGTTGCGATCTTAATCTCAGACAAAATACCCTTTAAGCTATCAAAAATTTTAAAAGATACAGAAAGCCACTATATAATGATAAAAGGCTCAATCCATCAACAAGAAATATCCACCCTAAACATATATGCACCGAATATAGGAGCACCAACTTTCATAAAACAGCTCCTAGGTAAACTAAAAAAAAGATATCAACTCCAATACCATCATAGTTAGGGACTTTAATACCCCACTCACAACCCTGGACAGATCATCAGGACAAAAAATCAGCAATGAGTTCCGAAACCTCAATGTGACTCTTGATCAAATGGACTTAATTGATACCTACAGAACGCTCGATCCAAAGACCACAGAATACACATTCTACTCATCACCACATGGAACGTACTCTAAGATTAACCACATACTTGGCCATAAATCAAGCATAAGCAAATTTAAAAGATCTGGAATTTTACCATGCACCTTCTCGAACCACAGTGGAAGAAAAATAAACATTAACACCAACGAGGTCCCCCCAAAACCCACAAAGACATGGACACAAAACAGCATGATGCTGAACAACTACTGGGTCAATGATGAAATCAAAACAGAGATTAAAAGACACCTGGAAACAAATTAAAATGAAGAAATATCTTAACAAAATCTCTGGGACGCCATGAAAGCTGTAGTAAAAGGGGAATTTATATCCCTACAAACGCACATGAAGAAAATGGAAGGTTCACAAATTAATAGCCTAAGAAGCCACCTAAAAAAGCTGGAAAAGCAAGACCACAAAAACCCTAATTTCAGCAGAAGAATACAGATCACCAAAATAAAAGCCCAAATCCAGGATATAGAAGACAAAAAGATAATACAAAAAAATCAATGAAAAAAAAGCTTGTTCTTTGAAAGGATAAACAAGATCAATGGTCCCCTAGTTAGAGTGATCAAGAAAAAGAGAGAAAAAGCCCAAATAAACACAATCAGAAACACAAAAGATGAAGTCACATCTGATCGTGAAGAAATACAAAAGATCATCAGAGACTACTATGTACACTTGTATGGAAAAAACTTGAACACCTTTCGGAAATGGAGGACTTTCCGTCATCACACAACCTGCCTAGGTTGAAGCAAGAAGAAATTGAGACCCTAAATAGACCAATAACAATCAAGGAAATTGACTGTGTAATAAGAAAACTACCTATGGACCAGATGGCTTTCCAGAATAATTCTACAAGACATTTAAGGAGGAGCTTATACCAATCCTACTGAAGGTATTACAGGCGATTGAGAAAGATGGAACTCTTCCCAAATCGTTTTTTGAAGCTAACATAACACTGATACCCAAGCCAGGTAAAGACCCATCAAAGAAAGAGAACTACAGGCCAATATCTTTGATGAACATGGATGCTAAATTCTCAACAAGACCCTAGCAAACTGGATTCAACAACACATCTCAATAATCATCCATCCTGACCAAGTAGGCTTCATCCCTGGGATGCAAGGCTGGTTCAACATTCGTAAAAACATAAATGTAATTAAATACATTAAGAGACGTCAAAACAAACACCACATGATTATATCATTAGATGCAGAAAAAGCTTTTGATAAAATCCAACACCCTTCTTGATAAAAACACTCGAACATCTAGGCATACGGGGAACATACCTCAAAATAGTAAAAGCCATCTAAGAAAAACCCACAGCCAGCATACTCCTAAACTGACAAAAACGAACCATTTCCCCTGAAAACTGGAACAAGACAAGGATGCCCACTCTCACCCCTCCCGTTCAATATAATATTGGAATTTCTGGCTAGAGCAATCAGAGAAGAGAAGGCAATCAGGGGTATTCAAATAGAAAAAGAGGAAGTCAAGCTATCTCTCTTTACAGATGACATGATCGTGTAGCTTGAACACCCAAGAGAATCTGTCAAAAACCTCCTTACACTGATAAAGGCCTTTGACAAAGTCTCAGGATATAAAATAAATGTGCAAAAGACAATTGCATTTCTTTACACCAATAATAAACAAACAGAAACCCAAATAAAAAGCACAATTCCATTCACAATAGCCACAAAAAAAATGAAATACCTTGGCATCTTCCTAACCAGAAATGTGAAAGACCTTTACAATGAAAACTACAAAACACTGCTCAAAGAAACAGTGGGGGACCCAAACAAGGGGAAAAATATCCCATGCTCATGTATTGAAAGAATCAACATTGTGAAGATGTCCATCTTACCTAAGGCAATCTACAGATTTAATGCAATACCCATCAAATTACCAGCAACATTCTTCTCAGACCTAGAAAAAACAACACAGGAATTCATATGGAAACACAAACGACCAAGAATAGCCAGAACTATCCTCAGCAAAAAAAAAAAAAAAAAAAAAAGCAGGTGGTAACACATTACCAGACTTCAAACTTTACTATAATGCTACAATCATCAAAACAGCTTGGTATTGGTACAGGAACAGGCATATAGATCAATGGAATATAATTGAGATTCCAGAAGCAAAACCTCAATTTCTCAACCAACTCATCTTCGACAAAGCCTCCACCACCTACCACTGGGGAGAGGAGAACCTATTCAGTAAATGGTGCTGGGAAAACTGGCTGACCACATGCAGAAGATTGAAACAGGACCTCTATCTATCCCCATACACAAAAATTAACTCTAAATGGATCAGAGATCTAAATGTAAAACCTCAAACCATAAGAACCTTAGAAAATGAAGGACATACCCTCATGGAAATTGGAACCGGCATCCAATTCCTGAACAAAACCCAAAACCAACAGGCCATAAGAGAGAAGATAGACAAGTGGGACCTCATTAAACTGAAAAGGTTCTGCAAAGCCAAAGAAACCATCAAGAGAGCAAGGTGACAGCCTACAGACTGGGAAAAAGTATTTGCCAACTCCAGGTCTGACAAAGGCTTAACATCTTGGATCTACACTGAACTCAAATGTGCTGAAAAGAAAAAACAAACAACTTCATTATAAAGTGTGCAAAAGATATGAACAGACACTTCTCTAAGGAAGATATCCGAGCGGCCAACAGACCCATGAAGAAATGTTCAACCTCACTAATCATCAGGGAGATGCAAAACCACACTGAGATACCACCTAACTCCTGTCAGAATGGCAATTATCAATAACTCAAAAAATAACAGCTGCTGGAGAAAGTGTGGTGAAAAGGGAACACTTCTACACTGTTGGTGGGAGTGCAAACTAGGGCAACCTCTGTGGAAAACAGTATGGCGATTCCTAAAAACTCTAAACATTGACCTCCCATATGACCCAACAATCCCCCTGCTCGGAATATACCCTGAAGAACTCAAATCACTATAAAAAAGATACCCGCACTCATATGTTTATCGCAGCATTGCTCACAATAGCAAGAACCTGGAAGCAATCATGCTGTCCATCAAAAGAGGACTGGATTAAAAACATGTGGTACATATACATGATGGTATACTACGCAGTCATAAAAAAGAACAAAATCCTGTATTTTGCAGCAACCTGGATGGAACTAGAGTCTATAATACTGAGTGATCTCTCACAGAAATAAAGATCTGAGTGTCACATGTTCTCACTCATATAGTGGACCTTGAACATCCAATGTAATATTATAAGAAAATGACTGACAGTGGAGGGATACTATGGGGGTAGGAGAAGGGAGATGGGATTAATGGTAGTAAATATCTGTCTGGGGATGGGGAGACACCTCTTATCAACAAGGGTGCCTGAACAAAGCATATTTGTATACCTAACCCTTAACTGTACCCCACAATATCATAATAAAAAATATTGATAAAAAAGAAAAAAGAAAAGAAATAAAAATATAACCAACCTAAAAAAAAAAACTACTGAAAGAAATGAAAGAAGACAGAAAGAAGTGGAAACACATCCTACATTCATTAGTTGGAAGATGCAATATTGTTAAGATATCCATACAAACAAAAGCAATCTACACATTCAGCATAATCCCTATCGAAATAACATGCCATTTTTTGAAGAAATAGAAATTTCATCCAAAAATGTACATTAAATCTCATGGAAACTTGGATAGCCAAAACAATTTTGAAAAAGTAAAATACAGTTGGGGGATTTATACTTCCTGATTTTAAAACCTATTATAAAGCTACAGTAATCAAAATAGTATGTCACTGGCATAGAGGTAGTCACAGATGGCAATGGAATAGAATAGACTAGCCTAGAAATAAAGTCTTGTGTATATGATTAAATGATCTTCAACAGGGTGACAAGACTGTTCAAGAGGGAAAGGACTCTGAGAAGACAATGAATATTCTCAAAGGATTAACAATTACAATATAAACCTTAGAATTAGGAAGGAACTCTGTAAATCAAGAAGAAAAAAGCATAAGATCCAAAAAATAAATGGACAAAGGACATTAACAGGTGATTCAAAGAAGTGAAAGATGATCAGTTAACAAATAATTGAAGAGATGCTTAACATTCCTAGTGATAAGAAAAATGCAAATTAAAACCATGAGATACCAGTTTATAAAATGTGGGGGAAGCTGACTTAATGCACTGTTGGTGTGCCCACTGGTGACTATTCTGGTTTGCAATCTGGTATTATTCTGGGATGTTATATATGTGTATAACTCAGAGAGAGAGAGAGAGAGAGAGAGGGAGGGAGACAGGAAGAAACAGAGAAGGAAAGGAAGGAAGGAAGAAAGAAAAATAAAGAAGAAGGAAGGAAAAAAAGAAGGAAGAGGGAGGGAGGAGGAAGGGAGGGACATTATAAAAAATGGGATTTCTAGCATATCATTTCTATAAATTAATAAAATATAAATAAATGCCCTCAAAATAACACTATTGTGTATTTCTAAAAACATACCCACATAAACACACATGGAGGTGGACTGGAAGGACACATAGTAAGTAAGCACATCCCAGTGGGCATCTTTGATGGGGGAATGGCCCAAAGTTCATGACTGATCCAGCTCTCTGCACTTGAGGTTCCCTGACAAGACCCACTGAAGAAAATCAACAGAGAAGGCTTATGAACAATTAGAAACATGTGCATTTGAACTCATGCAAGTTAGTTTCGACTCCTAGAGGGGCAGGCAGGGCCTCTTCACCGTGGGTACCCTAGCAGGGTGCTGAAGAGAAAAGCTTTTTTGGGGTTTTTTTTTAGTCAAAGTCTCACTGTGTCACCCAGGTTAGAGTTACTGGCACAATCACAGCTCACCACAGCCTTGACCTTCTGGATTCAGGAGATCCTTCTGCCTCAGCCTCCTAGTAGCCAGGACTAAAGGCATGTACCACCATGCCTGGCTAATTTTTAATTTACTGTAGAGATGAGATCTTGCCAAGTTGCCCAGGCTGGTCTCGAACTCCTGGGTTCCTGCAATCCTCTCACCTCAGCCTCCCTAAGTGCTGAGATTACAGGTGTGAGCTACTGTGCCTGGCCTTTTTTTCTTTTTTTGAAGAGAGATTTTTAATTTTACTATTCAATAATTTTTACCATTTGTGTATGTTATTTTTAAAAAACACAAACATTAGTTTAAAAATAAAATTCAGGAAGAACTACTGAAACTGATACTAGCATCTGAAGATATGGGTTTTCTAAAATCTGACCTGGCTTCTGAGAGATTAACATTTCCCAAGCATGTGCTAAGTAGAAAAGTGTGTTTGTGGAGCACATAATCTAAGCCCAACCCACACCCAGGTCCAGAACATGAGGCTGCTCTCTGTGCTCAAAACACAATGCCTGTGATGGGTTCCACATTATTTTTAAAATGTAAATATCAGTCACCCAAAATGTTAACTGAACGGTGAATGTGACCCTTAAAGTTGCATCTACTACTAGTGAGGGGAGCAAATCATTTAGAAATGACTTGTAGCATGTTAAGCACATAGTTTCAACCTAGAAGCCTATATATAAAAGTGTATGATAAAGCTGAGATGCTTGTTTTAAAGGACAGGTGGTGTGGGAAGTTCGGAGGCTCCTGTGTAAAGGCCCCACCATTACCCCTCTCTGTGGTCCCTAAAGCACCTGTTTAGAACCTTAGTCCTTCAAAGAATACTTCCCTCTTGGGTGGGGAATGGAGACAAAATTCAAATGGTTGTGAGAAAAAGAAGTTGAGAAACAGCACGCACGAATACCACATGCAGGGTGGTGGTCGCAGGGCACCCCTTATTACCGTGCAATCTTGTCACTGCAAGACATAGTGAGCAGCCTCTCCCCCTACAGCACCCTACCCCACATCTGGATGTTTGCATTGGATCGCACTGGAACTGTCCCCTCGTCAGACTCAATTTTGGTCCATAGCTGTCTTCTTGCTTTATAGCTGGGATATATCTGCTGGTTCTAAGAGACACAAAGAGGGTTAACACCTCACAGGTAGTAACCCATATATTTAACTTATTGAAAAGCACATCTAACAATATCCTATAAATGTGATATAGTCTATGCATATGTTTACACTGTATATACAAAACGCACATACAAAATAAGTATATATAATTGAGCAGAAATGATATAATTATACAAATCAAGGTCACAAAAGTCTCCCTAGGGGTTAGAAAGAAGGGGGCTACCATTTTAATTGAAATAAGCTCATTCCAAGCACTTTGGGAGGCCGAGATAAGTGGATTACCAGCATGGGCAACTTGCTGAGACCTTGTCTCTATAATAAATTTTAAAAATAAGCCAAGTGTGGCAGTGTGTGCCTGTAGTTCTGGCTACTTGGGAGGCTAAGGCAGAAGAACTGCCGGAGCCCAGCAGGTTGATGCTAGGATGGCCATGAGCGTGCCACTGCACTCTAGCCTGGGCGACAGAGTGAGACTCCAACTAAAAACAAAAACAAATACAAAACCAAACCTGAAGCAAATAGGACAAAATGCTAACATTTGCCAATGCTGGGTGATAGATCCCTGGACACTTGGCATGTTTTCTTCCCTGTATTTATAAAATTCAAACATAAATCTAGATGGATTCAGAGATAAATCTATGAGAAGCATGCTAAAATATCCATAGTGATTACCTCTGGGTTATATGAATATGGATGACTTTAATGTTATTTCTTATATTTTAAAAATACTTAGCAATTTTCCAGAGTGAGTATGCCTGTTGCTTTTATAACCAAGCAAACTAATGTAATGAAATATCCTATTTGGAATAGATAATGCTCACGCTTGGGAGACAGGATGTAGATACAAATTAAAAACTTTTTATTTTGTTACTAAAAAACAAAAGCTCTAACCTCATATGCAAAAAAAGGACAGAATAAAATGTGATCGCAACAGTGGTCTTGCTTTTCATTAGAGTCTACCTGCTGCTGATAATTCAGCCAAACTCTTTAATTATACATTCAGTAAATTAAGATTCATTAGAAATATGGAGGACTAGAAAAGAACACAGGAATTCATATGGAAACACAAACGTCCAAGAATAGCCAGAACAATCCTCAGCCAAAAAAACAAAGCAGGTGGTATCACATTACCAGACTTCAAACTTTACTATAAAGCTACAATCATCAAAACAGCTTGGTATTGGTATAGGAACAGGCATATAGATCAATGGAATAGAATTGAGATTCCAGAAGCAAAACCTCAATTTCTCAACCAACTCATCTTCGACAAGGCCTCCACCACCTACCACTGGGGAGAGGAGAACCTATTCAGTAAATGGTGCTGGGAAAACTGGCTGACCACATGCAGAAGATTGAAACATGACCCCTATCTATCCCCATGCACAAAGGTTAACTCCAAATGGATCAGAGACCTAAATGTAAAACCTCAAACCATAAGAACCTTAGAAAATGAAGGAAATACCTTCATGGAAATCGGAGCTGGCATCCAATTCCTGAATAAAACCCAAAACCCACAGGTCATAAGAGAGAAGATAGACAAGTGGGACCTTATTAAGCTGACAAGCTTCTGCAAAGCCAAAGAAACCATCAAGAGAGCAGGGAGACAGCCTACAGACTGGGAAAAAATATTTGCCAATACCAGGTCTGACAAAGGCTTAACATCTTGGATCTACAAGGAACTAAAACGTGCTGAAAAGAAAAAAGCAAACAACCCCATTATAAAATGGGCAAAAGATATGAACAGACACTTCACAAAAGAAGACATCCGAGCAGCCGACAAACACATGAAGAAATGTTCAACCTCACTAATCATCAGGGAGATGCAAATCAAAACCACACTGAGATACCACCTAACTCCTGTCAGAATGGCAATTATCAACCACTCAAAAAATAACAGCTGCTGGAGAGGGTGTGGCGAAAAGGGAACACTTCTACACTGTTGGTGGGAGTGTAAACTAGTGCAACCTCTGTGGAAAGCAGTATGGCGATTCCTAAAAGCTCTAAATATCAACGTACCATATGTCCCCACAATCCCCCTACTGGGAATATACCCTGAAGAACTCAAATCACTCTATAAAAAAGATACCTGCACACGTATGTTTATTGCAGTGTTGTTCACAATAGCAAGAACTTGGAAATAACCATGTTGCCCATCAAAAGAGGACTGGATTTTAAAATGTGATACATATACACGATGGAATACTATGCAGGCATAAAAAAGAACAAAATCATGAATTTCGCAGCAACCTGGATGGAACTAGAGTCTATAATACTGAGTGATCTCTCACAGAAACAAAGATCCGAGTATCACATGTTCTCACTCATATAATGGACCTTGAACATCCAGTGTAATACTATAAGAAAATGGCTGACGGTACTGGGAAAGTGGGGGGGGAATTAACAGTAGCAAATATCTATCTGGGGAAGGGGAAACACCTCTTATCAATAGGGTGCCTGAATGAAATGTAATTGTACACCTAAACCTTAACTGTACCCCACAAAACCATAATACAAAATATTGATTAAAAAAAAGAAATATGGAGGATCGCATATATCTCAGATTTAGCAATAGTTATTATCCAAGTCTTAATACAGATACAATTTTGATCTACTACCACACTCCATTCTAATTTCTTGGTTAATTAGAATCAATATTTTTATTTATTAATATCTTCCAGTTAAATTATTAATGTGAAAGAAAAAAATCAATGCTTTATAGAGACTCTTGTCAAATTCACATCCAAGGCTAAAATTTTTTTTAAAAGGGTAAAGGCTCTCAATATAGGCGTCTTTGTTATTTTATCTGTAACTACATAATGATGGGTTTCTTGAGAAGCTGCCAACTGATAAGGTCTAGTCTCATACCTTCCAGTACTGGCTCATGTGGCGAGAAGATTCTGGCATCTCCACAGGGATGACAGGCCTCAGTCCCCTCTTTGTGCTAGTCACTAGGAAGCTCACAGACAAATGTGAGGCCCACTCTGGCACCCATGCAGGAGTGCAGGAGAAATACTTCACTCTGCAGACATGTCCTTGGACTGCATTATTCTTCTGCCTCTGTTTTCTCCATACTTGGATTCCATCAAGTCCCTTCATTTTGTACCAAGTGTCTTTCTGTCAGAGCCTGATAGGTTCAGTTTTAAGGAGGAGGGGCATCCCAAGACCAACTCCATCCCTACTCTGAAAAGGAGGGGCTCTGCTTACACCCAAGAGACTCACTGGAAGCAAATAGGTCCACTGATAAAAACTGCCACTAAAATTCCTATGTCACAGCTCTGTCTGAAAAAAAGCGAAACAAGTAATTTAGGTTTAATTGTATACAAACCTGCTGGGCAACCCAAAGTGGCTGTTTTTATGTCACTAAACAGGGGATGGGAAGGGGAAGGGAGAAGTGCTGAAACCTCAGTAATACAGAATTTTTAAGAGACATAGACCAGTTTGGTGGTTGGGCTCAGAAGGGGGAAAAGGCTACACTGGTCGCCACCTCTTCCCACCCAGCATGTGCCTCCCAGATACGGCTGCAGCACTGCCCTGCCCAGAAATCCCACAGCCTCTGCCCCTTGAGGCTCTTCTCCGCCCACTCCGACTTTGCTTAGCCACCTTAGATACATCCCCAGCCCTCATGTCATGTAGGTCGATGTCCAAGTTAGGATGATGACATGTGAGCTGGAGTGCTGGCCAAGAGTGCCTGCAAATCTCTTTACTACAGGAGACATGAAGGCTGGCACTTCAGCAGCCACGTTGGGGCCATGAACAGGACAGGGGGCAAGGAACAGAAGTGCTCCTGGTCCCAAAGCCACCACAGGCATCACGCTAGCCACGCATGCCAGCTCCACGCTTCCCATACATCAAAGAAAATGCACTGCCTTGTTTTATGCACTGTGATTTTGGGTTTCTGCATATGCCGTGGAATGCAATCATAAGGAATGCCAAACAACACTGGTCAAGCATGCAACTATTACGAGGTAGTTTTCTCTCCAGCATAACATCAACACCCTCTCTTATGTCCCAGTGTTCATGGTGGCTGCGGCCCCAGGCTGCCACTTCAGAACTGCTGGCCACTCGTACCCCCAAGAGCTTAATATCCATAAAGTAGCTCCTACATAAACCTGCAGCATGTCTTGGTAAATCCACAGCACCTGTGTCCAGTCCTCTCAACATTCTCTGGCTTAGACCAATTCTTATTCCAAGAGTCCCCAACCCTGTTAACTTACACAGAATTATTATTCCAATCTCATCAGCTGTAGAAAAGTCAATTGTGTAACATGGCTTGACATCTGTCTATTCACTGGCTGGGGTCTCAACCACAGTCTGCGCTCACCAGATGGAAGTTCCTGGCCTCTGACCCTTCTGTCAGGAAGGATTCTCATAATGCAGTAACAGGAACAGAAATGGAACTGGCAGGCAGAGGCCTCCAGAGATGCCTGAAGGAGGAGTTTCCTTAAAGCTGGGAATGTTTCAAATGGCTCAGGGGTCGTGGGAGGGATATGCTCTACAACTGGGGTCCCCAAACATTTTGGCATCAGGAACTGGTTCCATGGAAGACAATTTTTCCACAGACTGGGAGGTCGGGCATGGTTTCATGGAAGACACTTTTTCCATGGACCGGGGCTGGGGATGGTTTTGGGATGATTCAAGGGCATTACATTTATTGTACACTTTATTTCTATTATTATTATGGTAATATATAATGAAATAATTATACAACTCACCATGATGCAGAATCAGTGGGAGCCATGAGCTTGTTTCTCTGTAACTAGACAGTCCTGTCTGGGAGTGATGGGAGACAGTGACACTCGAAGTGTGTTACTTATGTACAGTCTATTCCATAATCTCATTTTGGTTGCTGCCATTGCAGAAAACCCTGCTTCACAAAGGTAGGATGTTGGAAATGGAAACAGGCCTTTTAGTGCTGATCTGACAGGAGGCAGTGCTCGAGCAGTAATGTGAGCTATGGGGAGCAGGTGTAAACAGAAATGAAGCTTCGCTTCCCTGACTGCCATTCACTTCCTACTGTGTGGCCTGGTTCCTAACAGGCCATGGGCCACTTCCAGTCTGAGGCCCGGGGGTTGGGAACCCTGGCTCTACAGGACTGGATGCTTCCTTTATCAGCTACAAAAGTATACATCTGATAGGAGGTAGTGATAGAGTAAGCAGGTTAAGCTAGGAAAAGCTTCAGGACTGTAGGAAAGCTCCACACTCATCGATGCCTGCAGCAGCTGGTGCAGAACCACACATGCAAGCAAGTGGCCTAGCTATAGGAAACTCCACACCTGTAAGACTCATCAGACACACCTGCAGCACTGTCATCCATCAAGGCAGAATGCTTGCAGGCAAGAGCCAACCACCAAACTTAGGGAACCCTCAAAGCATAAGCATCAATAGCCAAGGTTGACCTAAGATACCATAACCTACTTTTATCTTCATTGTAATACTATCAGCATAAAATTGCCCCAAGGGAGCCTCCACTCCCATTGCACACCTGACACCATTACAGTCCCAGTAAGATCCTATAAGGACCAAAACTCCCCCACCCGACATGAGAAAGAAGTAACAAAGACCCAGCCCTAAGACCACCATTTCTAGGAAAAGCCACTCCATTCCCACTCCTCAATCCCCCTAAGAATAAAAGTTATAGCTCAACAATGGTTGGGTGCAAAATCAGCAGCTTTCTGTAAGCTGTCTCTGCCTGCTCCCCCCTCTTGAGAGTGCACTATTATTTGCTTAATCAAGTGACTTTCTTATCCTACTTCTCCATGTGTCTGTGAATTCATTCCAAACACATACACGAGAACCCATTGTTGACCTTCTCATACTAGGAGGGGCACCCCTTCTCCTAGTAACAGTAGAAAATGAGAGGAGAGGAGAAGAGAGGAGAGGGAGAGGGAAGAGGAAAGGGAGCGTGGGGATCTTCTCACATTATAGAGGAGGGACCAACAGACATTGTCAAGATGGATGGAACCCACAAACTCACACTACTCCCACCATCACCCCTGCTGGACGTGAGGGAGATGTCGGAGTCCTCTTCTGGGGTGCATCGATGCTGCTATGCTGTGGGACATGCTCCCCTCTGCCTTTGAGTTCAAGACTTTGTTTGTCCCGTGCCTATGCCACTCACGTGGTAAGGTTTCTTCCTTCAAGTTTTGTTTGCTAAGACCCTATTACAATGTTGACCTCTAAAACAGCTTTCCTTTATGAAAATCCATTTCTTCCAAAGCTCTTAGGCAGTGTTATAAATATTGGTTTAAAACATTAGCCAGGAGATTATTGATAAACTATAAAATAGAAACTAGTTCCCAAGAAAACATCATCTAAAAATATACCAGTTTCCACTCTTACCTTATTTCAGTGGAGTGCATCAAAGGGAACTCTAGTGCCTGTGTCAAGGTGAAGGTCATTTCTTATGTCTTTTCTACATTATTTCCAAGAACTACCCAATAATAGTTTTTTTAAAAAATATATGACAAGAGGGGAGTTGCCCAAATAGAAATGTGCCTATAAACTGGTCTTCCAACTAGGAAGAAAAAAAGTCTGCACAAATAGTTCAAACAAGCCAGGTCAAAAGGTGTTCTGAGGTGGGGAACTTGGGACCAAGTCACCTGGGGTGGGCGCTGTTGCTAACTGATGGATTTTGAACATGCACAGAGGGGTTCTGGGAGATGTTTCATTTCCATAATTACGCTTTGAATTTTGAGAGCCTTCCAATACCCCAGAACTGAGTCAGAGACTCCTGGACTGATGTGAGGAAGAAGCCCCAGTGACAGTCTTCCTGCCCAGGTCCATGTCACTTAATTCCATGGAAGTGACAGAGGACAAACAGATCAATTTGTGTCACACACATCTGATTCCATTCTTCATTTGTGACAGTGAAAACTGTGTAAGACATTGCAAAATATCCCAGACTTATAATTAATTTGAATCAGTCATTAAAATCCTGTGTATGACAATCTCAATTACCAGAACAAATGCAGTCATGCTCCATTTTAAGAGAAAGAAGTGGATCAAGAAGCAATATCATTTAGAACAAAGTTATAACACATTCTGGGCTGTATTTGAGGCCAGTACACATCTGCCATTGCCAAACCTGTAGTGCAGGCACACTCAAGTCTGCTCATGGGGCCCTGCTCTGGCCTGCGGCTCTGGCCTTTCTGCAGGAGAGCAGCTCCCCTCTCTCTGCTGGCCCTCCTGGACCCAACAATGGTTGCCATTCTCATCTCAAGTCCTGGGCTGGCAGCCTGGGTGGATTCCACTGCTTCTCCTGAGTATTCCACTCCTGCCTCTTGAGAGATGACAACTCTTTCCTTGACCAAGCTTGAGACAGGCTCCTTTGAGTTCACCTGCTGAGCAGTCCCTGACCTTGGCTGGTCTCGTTTTTGAAAGAATCCTGCCAAATCAGTTGAGTGAAATATTCCCCACCCTTGGTCCCTGATAAAATCCCTCATTCCCATCCTTGGTATGTGACCCCCCTGCCAGGCCTTCAGATGAAAATCCCATCAAGTCTGTTTGACCAGAATCTGCCTTACCCATAATGCTTCCTCGTGCTAATTCTCCACCCACCTCTCTCTCTGCTCCTTGTCTATAAATCCCCATTTTTTCTGTTTGGAGTGGAGCCAGATCTCTCTCCCAATACAGCACCCCAGTGCACAGCCCCCTTGGCTAAAGTCTGCCTGGCCGTCCTTTACATGTGCCTGGATAATTCTTTAACAGATTAGGACAGGACATAACCTCTTCCCAACAGCCACACATGCCCAGCTACAGCCTCCAAAGCCCAAGAAACAAAGCTAGGCAACAGGCCTGGGAAACCTAGTGGGGCTCCCTATAAGTAACCAAGGAGTACCTTGCAGATGAGCCAGGCTTGCACAGAGATTCCCTGTTCCCACCCTGCCCACCTCCCACCAAAGGGAGAGAGGCTCCCACCCATTCTGGACTACTTGGAGCTTGTGATGCTATTGCCTTCCCACTCTCTCCATGACCCTGTGGATTAAATTAACTCAGCACCCCCAGCTAAACTCGGCCTGTCTACCTCACCCCCACTCACCCTCTCCCTTTGGCTCTGCTGCTCCCAGGCTCAGAGGCCGTCCTACGAGGTCCAATTTCTCAGGTAGAAGACAAGGCACACAACTTGCATCATATCTGCTGGCACTGAACCCCATTGGTGAAAACCCTCCCTTCTCCCCCCATTGGTGCTGGATCCCAGTAGGCACTGGACTTGAGGTGCCTGCCCCATCTTTTGTGCCAGCTGGGTCCATGCCCCCAAGGGCTGTCCCCTACCTGCAAGAGAAGTGGTCCCCAGGGTGCCTATTGGGTGAGCCCTCCCAGGCAACCATATGCTTCCCAGCCCCAGTAATCACTGAATAAGTTTATCAAGCTTTTTGTCAAAAGCAAGGGCATAGTCTTTCTCTCAAGATGGGTGGGGTATGGTGTGATACTTTGTGGCTTCTTCTGGCCCACTACTGAAAGGAATTTTAGAGTGGCATGAGTAGTTTTAAAACATAATTTATTAGTGAGAGAGAGTGTGAAAGAGAGAAAGAGAGCATGCCTGACAGGCATGGACATCTTGAGAGAAAGACCATACCCTTGCTTTTGACAAAAAGCTTGATGTACCTATTCAGTGATGATTATGCTGAAGGATGAGCTACAGGTATCTAATCTGAGTTTTCATTACCATCTCTCCATGTTTGATGAGCTAAGGAATGGGCTTTTCCTGAACACACATTTTACCTTTGTCTGGAAACTTGATAGAATTTTACAGCAATTATTATGTTAATCATGACCTGAAAGGTGGGCTGATTCCCATTTCTACACCTTTGATGAACTAAAGGACTTCACTTGTGTGTCTGCATTCTAGTCTGTGGGGCAGTCAAGTCTGATGTGCTGATACAGAAGAAATATCTGAACGCTTCTCCTATTTTAAAGCCTCCTAAAAGAAATGTTTCTATGTCTAACTTATACTAAAATAACCTTAGAATAAAAATATACTTCCTTTCTTTCCCAACTTTCTCTATTTTGTTTACCCGTCATTAATATTCCCGTAATTTTAAAACAAGCAAAATTTTACAAAATTAGATTTTACTTTCTCTTTAACTACAACAAAAAAAACATATTCCCATGTTTTCTCATTCATAAAATTTTTTTTTATTTTTTAATTATAAAGATGTGGGGTACGATCCAGGATCAGATATACAAGTGGCCATCATACAGGGAAAGTTTGGGCCTCCGTTTGGTCCCCATTTCATCTGGTTTGGGATCAGGTACCCTAATTGATGTTATGTGTCCCCCTCTCCCTCCCCTAACAGTGTCCCACTACAGTCAATCCCATATATATGTATGTACACACACACACACACACACACACACACACAATTTTTTTGAAATTGTTTGTCTTTGAGAACTTTGAAGAGTAGAAATTTTTTTTAACCAGAAACACAACTTATTGTCCTTATATATTTTACATGTAATCAATTACAATGTTAACTCTTAGTTACTTTTATTTTTAGTACAACCTAGGAGGTAAGCAATTTCAATTATGTACCAGAATCTCTGGGACTAGGCTTTATACCTTAACGCTTGAATCTAAAGATATAATTTTACAGACAAGCTTAGGTCAAAAGCGTATTTAAAAGCCTCAAACTATAAGAATCTAAGAAAATGCAGGGGATATCCTCATGGAAATTGGAATAGGGAACCAATTCCTGATCACAACTCCAAAAGCCCCTGTCATAAGAGATAAGATAGACAAGTGGGACCTCATCAAACTGAAAAACTCCTGCAAAGCAAAAGAAACCATCAAGAGAGCAGGAGACAGCACACAGAAAGTGAAAAAAGTATTTGTCAACTTACACCTGACAAAGGCCTAACATCCAGGATGTACAAGGAACTCAAATGTGGCAAAATGAAAAAAAGGAAGAAAGAAAGAAAAAACAGTGCTATTAAAAAGTGAGCAAAAGACATGAATAGACATTTCTCAAAAAAAGACATATAAGCAGCCAACAGATACATGAAAAAACGTTCAGCCACACTAATCATCAAAGAGATGCAAATCAAAATTACACTGAGATACCACCTAACTCCAGTCAGGATGGCCATCATGAATAATTCAAACAACAACAGATGCTGGTGAGGTTGTAGAGAAAAGGGAATGCTTCTACACTGTTGGTGGGAATGTAAATTAGTACATCCTCTGTGGAAAACAGTGTGGTGCTTTCTAAAAGATCTAAAAATCAACCTTCCATATGACCCAGCAATCTCCCTCCTGGGAGTATACCTGGAAGAACATCACTCTACGAAAAAGAAACTGCACACACATGTTGATCACAGCATTATTCACAACAGCAAAAACATGGTACCAACCATGCTGCCCATCGAAAGTAGACTGGATAAAATGCAGTATATATACATGATGGAGTATTACACAGTCCTAAAGAGGGACAAAATTATGGACATCAAAGCAACTTGGAGGTATTTAGAGTCTATAATATTCAGTGATCTATCACAGAAACAAAGAACTGAGTACCACATGTTCTCACTCATAAGCGGACCCTGAACTTTTAATCATAATACTATGAGAGAGGGATTGGCAGCAGTAGGACACTGTGGGAGAAGGACAGCACATAACATCAATTAGAGTACCTGATCTCAAACCAGGCAAATAGGAGACCAGAGGGAGGTCCATACTTTACCTGTAAGATGACCACTTATCTACCCAATCCTGAATTGTACTCCACATCTTTAAAATAAAAAATAAATAAAGCATCTAGCAGAAATACTATTGGACCAATGGTTCAATGAATTCAGACAAAATATCTATATTATAAAGGCATTTTTATCTTACCAAATTTAAAACAGCATTTGCTTACTAAATATTACTAAGGTCCTGTGAATAAAAGGCATAAGTTAAATTTTATATTTTCTGATAAAGCATGCTAAGCACCTCCTTTTCCTTTTAAGTCAACTGCTTAGAGTTCTTTCACATATTTTGATAGCAAAACATTGCATAAATACAGACCCATAGACAGAAGTAGATCCATAAGATTCTTCCTTCACCAATTTCAAAAGGTCCTTTCTTATACAAAACTATTTTTTCTTATAACCTTCCTTATCAAAAAAATACATCATCATATTCATAACTTCCTTCACATCTCTTTCTCTTACTTACTTGTTCTTTTTCTTTACTTTTTTCATAAATAACATTTCCAAGTTCACAATTTGAATTAATCTCTAAGTAACTCTTGATTAAGAATATTCCTCTTTTTTAATTTTTAAAATTTATTTATTTATTATAAAGATGTGGGGAACAATTCAGAATTAGGTATATAAACATTGATCATGCTGGCACCCTTGTTGATGAATATGCCCTTCTCTCCCCTAGCAGTTTCCCTCAACTGCCAGTCCCAACCCCCTCCACTGAAAGTTTTCCACTACTGCCAATCGCTTTCTTATAGCATTATAATTGTTCAAGGTCACCTTATGAGTGAGAACATATGGAACTCAGTTCTTTGTTTCTGTGATAAATCACTGAGTATGATCAACTCCAAATCCATCCAAGTTGTCTCAAAGTCCATATATTTGTCCTTCTTTATGGCTGCATAATATTCCATTGTGTATATATACCTTTTTTAAAATCCAGTCCAGCTTCAATGGGCAACACGGTTGGTTCACATGTTTTTGCTATTGTGAATAGAGCTGCAACAAACATACATGTGCAGGTATCTTTTTTGTAGAATGATTTGAGTTCCTCCAGGTATATTCCCATATTGCTGGGTCATATGGAAGGTCAATTTCTAGTTCTTTCAGAAATCACCACACTGTCTTCCGAAGAGGTTGTACTAGTCTGCATTCCCACCAGCAGTGTAGAAGCGTTCCTTTTTCTCTAGATCCTCGCCAGCATCTGTTGTTGTTTGTTTTATTAATGATAGTCATTCTTACAGGGGTTAGTTAGGTGGTATCTCAAAGAGGTTTTGATTTGCATTTCTCTGATGATGAGTGAGGATGAGCACTTTTTCATGTGTCTGTTGGCTGCCTGTATATCTTCTTTTGAGAAGTGTCTATTCATGTCTTTTGCCCACTTTTTAAAGGGCTGTTTGATTTTTTTCCTTTTGCTGCATCGGAGTTCCTTGTAGATCCTAGATGTTAGGTCTTTGTCAGATATAGGGTTGGCAAATATTTTTTCCCTTTCTGTGGGCTGTCTCCCTGCTCTCTTGAAAATACATCTTCATATTCGTGACTTCCTTCACATCTCTATTACTTACTTGTTCTTTTTCTTTACTTTTTCATAAATAATGTTTCTAAGTTCACAATCTGAATTAACCTTTAAGTAACTCTTGGTTAAGAATATTCCTCTTTATTCCTCTTTTTTCCTCCAGTTTTCAATACTTACATTTAGTTATAACTGGCTGAACTGTATAAGGAAAACAAAATTTGGGTGCTGCAATGGACCTCTGCTGGGATCTGGGTTTGGGCATATAACAAGGTGGCTTGCAAGGAATTAACAAGTCATGCTGTAAAAACTTGCCGATTAGAGGTTGCCTATGGGGGTTATTTTTAATGAGAAGTGAGATGCTTAATTGTTGGAACGCCATCAACTCCCAACTGGGGTGCGAGTATCAGAAGAAAGAGGTCCAGCATGGGTGGACAAAGCCAAATGCCTGGCACTTGTGTAGAAGACATGAATAGACACTTCTCAAAAAAATAAATCAATTTGCGCTCCAGCGGCCTACTATGCCACCTGGTGTTTGCTGGGGACAGTAAAGTGATGCTGGGCATTGTAAAGGTCCTGGGCCTCCTGTGTTAGTGGCCACCATTTTCAAATCAAGTGTTCCCCCTTCCCTTCAGAAGAAGGCACACCGCTCTTCCCATAGCCTTCTTGACCACACAATGGACCATGTCCTGGAGGTTTGACCTTTGGGGGCAATTGCATTTCAAGTTTCCCCATTGTCCACATTTATAGCAAAGGATACCATCCCCCTTAGCAGGTTTGTTCTTATACCTGTTTCTGTCAGGAGGCTGGAGTATTCCTACTAATGGCAACTGCCAATCAGTTTGTCTGTCTTTGATTCCGCTGCCACCACCCACTGCTGGTGTCTTTCTTTTTCTTCCTGAATGTCTCAGTTGAAAGAAACTATAAACGTCTACTGTAATTGGAAGCTCGGTATTTATAGTCCTAAATTTAGCTTCTAGAGCTGGGTATCTAATACCCCAATGGATAAATTTTTTTGTAAAGTGGGGATATAAACCATGCATGCCTGTACATAAGAAACTTCTAACCATTTTGTTCTTAACTACAAAACATTTCTAATTGCAACGCGGCATTAAAACAAAGAGTCCCATTCTTACTCCAACTTCAATATTTGCTAATTTGTACTGAATCCACATTTTATTAAAATAATGTATTACCTTTTTCATTTTGACTGTCCAATTCTAATTTTTGTCAAATGTTTTAAAATGTGAACCAGTAGAGAGTCTGACAGTATAAACTAAGTACTATTCCATTTTTCATTTGTGTTCCTCAAAGGAAAAAAAAAACCTCACTGTTTTGCCTTCGAACCCTCGAGTATTGTGTTCCTCAAAGGAATTTTCTGAAACAAAAAATAACATCCATAAACAGTGATGCCTGGCATCCCTGGGTCCCCGAGTCCCTGATGGCCTCCTGAGCACAGCATCCTCAGCCTCCCTTGGTGTCCACCTTCCCTTGAGTGCCTTGAGTGCTGTGTGGCCTGAGTCTGTGAACTAAATATGAATGAGGTTTAAGCAGAGGCTTTTCAATAGTGTCACTGGAAATGGTCTGATGCACAATCTTTTAGGAGTGAACAGAGTGAATGTGAAATAGTCTGTTCCCACCCATTTCCAACTGTGAGCAAACAGATCTGCTAGATTACTGAATTGCAGTTTAAGAGGTGCTGGAGGTTGGCATGAGGCTTTTGGAAAAGGAGTTGTGATGTGTGGACCAAAAGGTGGGACTGGCCAGTTCCCATGCATTACTGAACCACACAGAAAGCATCTAGCATCTAAGGCTTCATCTGGTTTTCAGTAGAAGTTAGCCAGGTGCAATAAAATGACCATGCTTCCTTTTTCCAAAATCCTTTCAGCACATAATAAACAGCAGTGTTGTCTAGGAATATATATTTTTTAAAATAGGGGCTTATCATTTTCTGGAGGAGCAATTTGGTTTTGGTGATGGGTGTAAGCTTTATGTCCCTTCAGCATATGGTAAAGTATTAGGAAGTAAGGTTTAAGTATGGACTTTTAACATAATTTTCTGCACTGTCTAGTTGCAAGAATGCCTGGAAAAAAGCAAATTAGAATGGCATAGGCTGCCTTTTCCTGTAAGTTAGCAACATCACTTAACCAGAGAAAGCGCTTAAAATATCTATGGTCATCTCTAAGAGCCTTTCCAACAATTTTCCAAGGGAAAAAAGTTGACTGTAATCTATCTGGGGTGAGGCTCAAACCTTTAGAAACTGACTCCCATATGAAAATAAGAGTTTGGCTGCAGAAACACCAGGAAAAAAATTTCTGTTTCCATTTCAAGGAGAAATCTTTCCTCCCCTCTTCTAATAACAGTGAAAGCAAGACAGAAAAAAAGGGGTGCCCTCCAGTTGCCACTCAGAATGAAGCTTGGCTTCTTTCATCTCCTCTGCACCTTCCATCAGGCTTGAGTCTCAATTCTGCATGGTGTACAGTTAAGGTCCCTTCCCACCTCCCCTTGCCTCTTGATGAGGATGGCCAGTTGTCTTGCTGGAGGGAGCAGAGACCAA
Source organism: Cephalopachus bancanus (assembly GCA_027257055.1). NCBI lineage: Eukaryota > Metazoa > Chordata > Mammalia > Primates > Tarsiidae > Cephalopachus > Cephalopachus bancanus. The sequence continues at coordinate 47,650 of JAPVLO010001569.1, read as the reverse complement.
GGACAGAAGAGATTCTATAGGTGACAACAAGGAAGAGGAGTAAAAGTGGAAGCAAGAGATATTGAGGGGCTGGGGGAGGACAGACAGGCTGTGGCCATACTCACAAATCCACAAGGTGTGAGTGATTGCTGAGCTTCTCACATATTGCGTGCCAAAGATGTTGCTGGTTGGGGTATGGTGTGATGCTTTGTGGTTTCTTTTCGGTCATCACTGAAAGAAATTTCAGAATGACCAGAGTAGTTTGCAAGCAGAATTGATTAGAGAGAGAGAGTGAAAGAGAGATAGAGAGAGTATGCCTGATAAGCATGGGCACCATGACAGAAAGACTGCATCTTTGCTTTTGACCAAAAGCTTGTTTTACCTATTCAGTGATTATTATGCTAAAGAGAGAGCTACACATATCTGATTTGAGTTTCGATTACTATCCCTTTACCTTTGATGAGCTAGGAGGTGGGCTTTTTCTGAACACACATTTTGTCTTTGTCAGGAAACTTGACAGACTTTTACATCAGTTACTATATTACGTTAATCATGAACTGAAAGGTTGGCTGATTCCCATTTCTAGCTAAGAGGTGGACTGCACAGGTAAGTCTGCATTCCAGCTTGCAGTCCGAAGTACCAATAAGGGTAAATAACTCAGTGCTTTCCCTATTTTAAAACTACCTATAAGAATTTTACTTGTGTCTAGCCTATACTAAAATAACCGGTCTCAAGGGAACCCAGAAACGTCCTCAAGCTTATATCCATCCAAGAATGAACACTACATTCCACATGGCCAGTTAACATGGCCAACTTTAGCACCCTACAGGTCTGGGTTCCAAGGCCAGCTCTGCTTTCATAGCAGGGGGACTGTCAGGGAACTCAATTTCATCATCTGTAAATCAAGACAGCAATCTTATCCTCAAGAAAAGATTACTTGAGAGTCTAGTTATTCACAATGTGCCCACACTTCATGCTCCTGATTTGTCTTCTGTCCTTCCCCTATTTGTCTGAGCCCAGTAGGCAGACCCTGCACCTTGCTTCACTTGGGGCCTTGCCACATGAGCTGTGGCCAGATTCCACTAAGCAGCAATTTGAACAAGGCCACTGGAGAGCCAGGGGAGAAAGCAGTCAGAGGCTTCTGTCAATACCTTTTGCTCCTGACATGGCTGAGTCCCCCACTGACCCAGCTCTTGGGTTTGTCAACATTCTCTCATGCTCTCATGATTTCCCAAAACCTGCCCCACCTAACTAGTCACCTGAAAAGAAATACTGGGCACTGTGTGTGTGTGTGTGTGTGTGTGTGTGTGTGTGTGTGTGTTGTATACATTCCAAATACTGGTCAATTTATAGAGTGAGAGCACTGATCAGTTACAGCGAGGAAGCAGCAATATGCTTGCTAACAAGTGTTTCAACAGAAAGACCTGTATGAACTCCAAGAAAGGCCAAAAAATGAAACTCACTTTCTTAACTCAAGGGGGGAAAAAAAGCAATAATTATCTGTTCATTAGAGAAAACTCTTAACCCCATTGTGTGTCATTGGCCACTGCACCAAATTGTGAAAGACAGACATAAGGCAGTTCCTGGTGCTCACACACAGTAGCTGCTCAGCATATTTTATTACACTTAATGAAAGGTGTGCTTTGCCAACAGAGTTGAGAAGAAACTCACCAGTTCTGCTCTGTCAAAAATCTCTGACAGAAAACTCTCTGTGACAATGAAACTTGTTGGTAGGCAAGAAAAATCCAGAACCGAAGTCACAGAAGACTAAGCTGTTCTAGGAAATTCTGGCTGAGGCCATTTTACAAAATACAACACACCTGTCTTGAAATCTATGGCCTAGGGCTGTGCTTCTGTGACACCAGCTGCTTAAGAATACACGGTGACCTTGTAGTGAGTGCCAGGCACTAACCCAACAAGCAGGACTTTCGTGTCTAGGTACCACCAGTCAAAGGATGGGAGTCTGTATGTCCCAGGAGGTTTCCCTCATGCACAGAGGTGGAAGGGCTGCTGTGTGACTGGGTCCAGCTCTCTGCTGGACTTCTGTCTATGCTTCTGGTATCTGTTGCAAGCACAGGAGGAAGGGACCACAAAAGGAAAACAACCCTATCTTCTCTCAGTGCCCCCACCCATAAAGATGACACATCAGACAGCACCCACAGCACGTCCTTTATGAGTATCTGCTCCCTTCCTCCTCCAGAGAAAGATTCCTTCCCCTGAATAACTTTATACCCTTTTATTCCAGTAGCACCACAGATATTTGGTACTTCTCTTTCAAACTCTGCTACTGTGGGTCATTCTCCCTTCTTTGGGTCATTATCTTTTCCCATTCCAGAATGGTTTTCCAGGGACATCTTTGTAACCCAGACTTTGCTCTCCAGTGCCCACTCGAGGGCTGCTTCCTTGGATGTTGAGGAGCAGCAGGGACCACTTCTTCTTGGGCTGTGTGGAAGGAGCCACTTGGAAAACAAAGCTGATGAACAGAAAGAAGCAGGAGGGAGAGGTAAGAACCACCTCATCTCTTTCTGCAAGGCCTTGCTGTAGCAGGGAAATACACCCGAGCCCATAAGTTGCTCTTTCCATCTAAGTTATTTAAAATCTGGTTTCTGTCAATTGCAAGCAAGGATCTTGACACCCACTTTGCAGCCTTGCCTTCTTACATGTAAAATGGGGATGGAGTCCCTGCCCTTCTCAACTCCAGCGTTATCCCAGGAATCCACAAAAAATGCTATGATATCTGCAAATGTCTACTCCAATGCCAACACAGGACACATCTGCTGGATTTGCCTGCTAAGCACCCTTTTCTCAATGAATGTGCTAAGTTCCTCTAAAGGCCCAGCTTTGGTTGTCCACCTGAAAGATGTGAAGCTAAAGGGGCCACCTACTTTCCTGGGTGCCAGACTCAAAAGTTTCAAGTCCCATTGCCATGCTCAGTCCCAATGTGCTCTCTGGTGAAATAAGAACACTTTTCCTTCCCTCCTCATACAGGTTAGGGAGGAAATTAAGATGAGAAGGAAACACCTTCTATAAATCCTAAATTCCTACATAAATAGAAGAATAACTAGGCTAAAATGATTAAGTTTATGAAAGTCAGAATCAGTCAAGCAGATGGAAAGCACACTTCTATCATTCACGCAAGCCACTTTCTGTCACCAGGAGTGTTCTCTATGTCCCATTTGATTCTGAAAAAATACAGCTTGATGTTATATTAAATCCTTGCTTTCAGGCCTGAAATATATACCACTAAGTCTTGAGTTGACTCCCCATGGCTTCCAATGTTTTCAAGGAGCAACTGACAGGAGGAAGTACCACTGTCATTGCTCTAATTAAAAGCAACCTTCCTTACACCCACGAAAGACACACAAAGTCCAGACTAAGCTCTGTTTTAAAAACACACAATGGTTGTCAATGGAACAAGATGTTTGCAGTCACCTTTCATTAGGAATGACTGGGGTCTCTGATGTCTGAAAGGGACTCACTAGAAAAACTTCCTCTATATCAGAGTTCACTGCATTTCCAGCATCTCTCAGCAGGCTGGGGAGGAAATAATAATGCAGAAAAGAGGAGAAGGGATAAACCTTTTTTTAATTTTTGAGTAGGAGTCTCACTCTGTCACCCAGACGAGCGCAGTTGCCACTCCTGGCCACCACAGCCTCAACCTGCTGGGCTCCGGCAATCCTTCCACCTCAGCCTTCCAAGGAGCTGGAACTACAGGCATGCGCTGCCATGCCCAGCTCATTTTGATTATTGTAGAGATGAGGTTTCACCAAGTTGCCCAGGCGGGTCTTGAACCCACAGTCTCAGGCAATCCACTCACCTCAGCCTCCCAAAGGCGCGGGATTACAGGCTGAGCCACCAAGCCTGGCTGGGATAAACCTTAAAAATGGTTTAGGATCTACACTGTCCTCTAAGACTAACCCCAACAGTGATTTGAAACTCTTCTAAACTGGCCCTTTGGAACAGCAGCAATTGACTGTATTTGTTTTAGACATCAGGGCCAAAGCATCAAATAAGATGATTGCTAAGTTTAAAGGAGTCAATTCAAGATAGTGCAAATAATACCATGTCATAGCACCAAGATTTCAACTAAGGAGTACATGTTTGTATTCCAATTCCAGTGAGTTTTCCAAAAGAACCTGTACTATACCCCAGCCACTCTGCCCATTACCTTGTTTGGCTGAAGATAACATCAGTCAAACCACTGCAGCCAAAATGACATGCACTCTCCCCTTCTGAGATGAGAACATGGGGACCCACAAAGGCAGGGTGGCTTGCTCAGGAATGGACACTGCTGGTAACAGTGAGGAAACTGGAACTGGGCTCCAGCTTTAAGCATATAAAACCACAGGTCATGGTGCAGATAAAACAAAAGGCAGCTAAACAAAAGACACTGGCCTAGATCATTTTAAGGTGCCATCCAACTCCAAAAAGATGTGATTTGCTCTGCAACTCAAGTCCTCACATCAAACATCTCTCATGCAAAGATTTCTAAATTTAATCAGTTGTGTCTTTTTAAAAAATATAAATGTAACACCAATAAACTCCCCAGTTCAGTGACTGTGGGTGACTGTTATGAACATCACTGAACTACAGTGATATGGAGTTAGGTCCCCTGGGTCCCTGTCCCATTACTTGATGCTCAGTAACCCTTGGTCTTCAAAGAAACTTAAGTTCTTCACAGTTTCTTCAGCTGTCATCCTCAGGGTTACTGTGAGGACAAAACAGCATATTGCAGATGACAGAGAAAATGCTAGAAATCATAAAGCTTATAAAGGCCTTACGGAACACAAGTACAATAAAGAAAATAAATAAATAAGTAAACCCACCAGATAACATCCAGTATGATTAATGGAACAGTACTTTACATATCACTATTAATTCTGAAAGGAAATGGTTTCAATGCCCCCACTAAAAAGAAACAGACTGGCAGAATGAATGAAAACAAAATATCTGCTGCCTTCAAGAGAACCACTAAACTCACAAAGATTCCCATAGACTCAAGGTAAAGGTGTAGGGGAAAAATATTCCACACAAGTAGAAACCCAAAACACGTAAAAGTAGCCATTCTCATATCAGATAAAACAGACTTTAAATTAACAATAGTCAAAAAAGACAAAGATGGTTATTATATAATGATAAAGAGATCAATCCAACAAGAACACATATCAGTTTTAAATACTTACATGCCTAACACCAGAGCCCCGAGATTTATAAAACAAAGTCCACTAGACCTACAAAAAGAGACAAACAGCAATACAATAATAATGGAAGCCTTCATTCCACTGTCAGCAACAGACAGATCATTAAGGCAGAAAGTCAACATAGAAATGTTGGAGTTAAACTGGATTCTAGTGCAAATGGAACTAACAGACATCTACAGACTATTCCATGCCAAACCTACAGAATATACATTTTTCTCACCAGCATATGGAACATTTTCCAGGATAGACCATATGGTAGGCCAAAATCAAATCTCAATAAATTCAAAAAAAGCAGAATCACATCAAACACCTTCTTAGACCACCGTGGAATAAAACTGGAAATTAATTCCAGGAAGAATTCCCAAAACCAAACAAACAAAAACATGGAACTTACACAATTTGCTTCTGAATGATCCTTGGGTCAACAATGAAATCAAGAAGGAAATTTAAAATTCCTTGAAATTAATGACAACAATAAAACAAGTTATCAGAACTTTTGAGACATACCCAAAGATGTGCTCAAAGAGAAATTTGTAGCACTTAAGGCCTACAGTAATAAGACTTAACAATCACATATCGACAAACTAACACCAGACTGCAAGGAACTAGAAAAACACAAGCAAACCAAAACCAAAGCTAGAAGAAGAAAAAGAAATAATTAAGATCAGAGAAGAACTAAATGAATTTGAAATTTATTTTAAAAAAAGGATTCATGAAACAAAAAGTTGGTTCTTGGAAAATATAAACAGAGTTGACAGACTGCTAGCTAGATTGATTTAAAAATGAAGAGAGAAGACTCAGATTATCTCAATCAGAAATGGAAATAAAAACATTACTGACATGGCAGAAATTCAAAAGATCATCAGACTCTTATAAACACCTCTATGCAAAAAAATTTTTAAATCTTAAAAAAAATAGACAAGTTCTTGCAAATGTACACCCTTTCAACGTTGAATCAGGAAGAAATAAGAACCCACAATGGACCAATAACAAGTAGTGGGATTGAAACAGTAATCAGAAATCTCCCAACAACAAAAAAGTCTAGGATCTTATGGACTCACAGCTGAATTCTACCAGCCCTTCAAAGAAGAGCTAGTACCAATTTTACTGAAGCTATTCCACAAATTGAAGAAGAGGGAATCCTTCCTACCTCATTCTACAAGACCAGTATCACTCTGATACTAAAGCCAGGGAAAGACACAATACAAAAAGAAAACTACAGACTAATATCCCTTATGAACATAGATGCAAATATCCTCAATAAACTATTAGCAAACTGAATTCAACAGTATTTTTTTTTAATATACCACAACCAAATGGGTTTTATCCCAGGGATGCAAGAGTGGTTCAACATACACACTCCCATAAATGCGATCTACTACATAAGCAGAATTTAAAACAAAATCACATGATCATTTCAACAGATGCAGAAAAAGCATTTGATAAAATCCAGCATCCCTTCATGATAAAAGCCCTCAGCAAAGAGGGAGCATTCCTCAAAATAATAAAAGTCATATATGCAAACTCACAGCCAGTGTCAGCCTAAATGAGGAAAAGTTGAACACATTCCCCCCTCAGAAATAGACAAGACAAGGGTGCCCACTTTCACCACTACTGTTCAATACATTACTGGATGTCCTAACCAGAACAACTAGGAAAGAAAAAGAAATAAAGGGCATCCAAATTGAAAGAGAAAAAAATCAAACTATCTTTGTATGCCAACAATATCATCTTATACCTAGAGAATCCTAAAGATACCTCCAAAAGACTCCTGGACTTGATAAATGGATTCAGTAACATTTCAGGATACAAAATCAACACACATCAATCAATAGCACTGCTATACACCAATAGCAACCATGCTGAGAATCAAATCAAAATCTCAATTCCATTTATAGCAGCAGCAAAAAAGCTAAAATACCTAGAAATCTATTTAATCAAAAAGGTGAAGGATCTCTAAAATAACTACAAAACTCTGATGAAATAAACTGTTGAGGACACAAACAAATGGAGTAACATCCCATGCTCATGGGTTGGAAGAATCAATACTGTTAAAATGACCATCTTACCCAAAGTAATCTACAGATTCAATGTAATCCCTATCAAACTACCAGCATCATCTTTTACAGAATCAGAAAAAAACAATTCTAAAATTTATATGGAAGCCAAAAAGAAGCTGGATAGCCAAAAGAAACCTAAGCAAAAAGAACAAAGCTAGAGGCATCACATTTCCTGACTTCAAATTCTACTACAAGGATATAGTAACCCAAACAGCATGACATTGTACAAGAGCAGACACATGGACCAATGGAGCAGAACAGAGAACCCAGAAACAAATCCAAATACCCATAACTAACCAATCTTTGACAAAGTAGACAAAAAACATACACTGGGGAAAGGACAGTCTATTCAACAAATGGTGCTGGGAAAATTGGATAGCCACATGCAGAAAAATAAAATTTGATTCCTAACGCTCCCCATATATACAAGTTAACTAGAGATAGATTAAAGAATTAAATGTTAGACCTGAAACCATAAAGATCCTGGAAGAAACCTAGGAAAAAACTCTTCTGGACATCAGCCTAGGGAAAGAATTCATGGCTAAAACCCTAAAGCAAATGCAACAACAACAACAACAAATAAACAAGTGAGACTTAAACTAAAAAACTTCTGCACAGCAAAAGAAATAATCAATAGAGCAAACAGGTAACCTACAAAATTGGGGGAAATATTTGCAATTCGCAAACTGTACATCTGACAAAGGACTAATATCCAGAAACTACAAACAACTCCAACAAATCAGCAAGAAAAAGCAAATAACCCCTAAAAAAGTGGGCAAACCATATGAACAGACATCTCTCAAAAGAAGATATACAAACGGCCAACAAACATATGAAAAAATGCTCAATATCACTCATTATCAGGGAAATGCAAATTAAAACCACAATAAGATACCACCTTACACCAGTCAGAATGGTCATTATTAAAAAACTTTTAAAAAATAGATGCTGTCAGAGATGCAGAGAAAAGACAGCACTTAAACACTGTTCCTGGGAGTGTAGATTAGTACAACTTCTATGAAAAGCAATATGTATGGAGATTATTCAAACAACTAAATGTAGGTCTACCATTTGTTTCAGCAATCCCACTCCTAGGTATCTACTCTAAGGAGCAGAGGTCCTTACATAAGAAAGAAGCCTGCTCCCGCATGTTTATTGCAGCACAATTCACAATTGCAATGATGTGGAAACAGCCTAAATGCCCATCAACCGACCAAAGGATAATGAAAATGTGGTATGTACACACTATGGAATACTATTCAGTTACCAAAAAGAATGAAATCATGTCTTTTGCAGCAACTTGGGTGAAATTGGAGAACATCAACCTAAGCGAACTAACTCAGAAACAGAAAATGAACCACTACATGTTCTCACTTCTAAGTGGTAGCTAAAGTAAAGACATGCAAAGACATAGAGAATGGTGGACAGTGGAGACTCAGAAAGGGAATAGGGGAAGGACTGGAGGGACAAGCAAATCACCTACTGGATACAATGTGGCTACTCTTAAATCCCAGACCAACACTATTTATATCCCTCAAAGCTATTGAAATTTTAAAAAGAGAAAGAATAACAAATACACATACACACATAAAGAAGCCGAAATGAAATAATGTGAACGAGAGGAATGACCAGAATTTCAATGAGGAAAACAGAGAACACACTAGATAGCAAGAAAGAGGAGTGGATTTAGAACAAATGAAGCAGAAGAACATGCAAGGTGCATCATTTCTCCCTTCCCATTATCCTGACTGAATGTGCTTAAGGATTTGTCCAGTGAAAGTGTGATTTGGACAAATCCTTAAATCTATTGCTGACTAAGGTCAAACAAACTAGTCTTTCAAGTTCAGAGAAGATGCCTAGATTTTACTTCGATTTGCTGCCAGTCTGCTTCTATACAAAGTAGGCAAAAATGTATTCAACAGAAAGTGTGATTTGAGCCGGGCTCAGTGGCTCAGCCTGTAATCCTGTGCTTTGGGAGGCTGAGTTGAGTGGATTGCCTGAGTCTGCGGGTTCAAGACCCTCCTGGGCAACTTGGCGAGACCCCATCTCTATAATAAATCAAAAGTTAGCCGGGCATGGTAGCACACACCTGTAGTTCCAGCTACTTGGAAGGCTGAGACAGAAGGATCACTGGAGCCCAGCAGGTCAAGGCTGCAGTGGCAGGGAGTTTGCCACTGCACTCCAGTCTAGGCGACAGAGTGAGACTCCAACTAAAAAAGTGTGATTTGACATTATAAAGGGTTAAGTAGATAGTAACAGTTAAATATACTTGGCTGTGTAGCAAATTACAAATAAGAAGAAAACAAGCCGGGCTCGGTGGCTCAGCCTGTAATCCCGCGCCTTTGGGAGGCTGAGGTGAGTGAATTGCCTGAGCCTGCGGGTTCGAGACCCACCTGGGCAGCGAGACCTCATCTCTACAATAAATCCAAAAAAAAAAAAAATCAGCTGGGCGTGGTGGCGCATGCCTGTAATTCCGGCTACTCAGAAGGCTGAGGCGGAAGGATCGCTGGAGCCCAGCAGGTCGAGGCTGCGGTGGCCGGGAGTGGCCACTGCACTCCAGTCTGGGCGACAGAGTGAGACTCCAACTCAAAAAAAAAAAAAAGAAGAAAACAAATCTGGAACTTCTAGTAGAATGTCAACAAATTATTAAGAAAAAGTCTGATTTATAGGTTACCAAGAAAGTGAGAAAGCCCCAAACAAAAGAACAAACAAGATCCCTCCAATATCCACTCCAAAATATACACACAAACACAAAAATATAGCCCAAGTAGTAACTTCACCAAACATACTCTAGGCAATACAGACAGACACACACACACACACACACACACACACACACATCAAACTAAAGTATCTCAAAATTGAGTCCGTTTACCTTATCTCTATTTACTTTGTAGCATGCCCTTGTTGCCTGTAATGATTGTATGGTAAGGATTTCAGTTATTTAATCATTATTTATTGATATACTATTTTAAGCCATTAAAGTTATTTGTTTTAATTATTCAACAAGCAATTACTGATTGTTGTTTAAATAAATGGTAGCCTGTATTTGATTAGAGATATAAATAATACAACCATGGAAACAATTTTTCATTGAGCCCCTTAGATTGACTGGTAACACTTTCATGTACTTTAGTTAATTCTCTCAGCATAGCTGGAAATAAATGTACTCATCAGCAATACAATGGCCTGAGAGAGAAAAAAGCATTACATGGCCCAAATTGTACAGAACAGGGAGTGATGGCTAGAATTCAAAATTTACTTTGTGTAAGTACTTCCCAATATTTCAAGGAGGGTATAAGACAGCCTCTTTGCACTTGAGAGATGTAGGATCATGCAAATTAAGCACAGATATTAAAATTTGCTTTGCCATAGATTAAAAATTGAGATATTTGCATTGAGACCCTTTTAAAGTAACAGTAGTATCAAATATTTATTGATTATACATCATGTACTAAGAACTATGCTCAGTGGATAAAGCCATAACCGTATTGTCAGGTGAAGTATATGTGTTTTAGACCTTGACTCTAGCACTTATTAGTTCTAGGGCCTTGGACTAATTATTTAATTTTGCCGTGACTTGGTTTCTTCTTTTGTAAATATATGCTAATATTTACTTCTGAGAATTATTGTAAGGATTTAGAAAGTTAGGGAACATAAGAATTATTTGACCTGCTAGGGGTTATTGTAAACAGCTTACTCAGAACAAAGCCAGAATACAAGCCCAAGTAGTTTCACTTCATTATGTGTATAGATTGTACAATAATTTACTTTTTGGCAAAGGTAGAAAAATCAATGGTTATGCAAAATCTTAATTATAAACCGTCAAGATTAAATTCATTACTTTACAGACCTGAAACCTAGAACAAGTGTTATAGCATAAGTCCCTAATGGGAGAGAAGAACTATGCTAGAAAATGAATCATGCTCACTTTTTTCCTAGCCCATTGTTCTTGCAGAGGGGCTGTTGTGGCTGTAGCAGCATTGCTAAATGTTTCAGAACATGAGGCAATTCAGTGCTTTTTTACTCAAGTATATGAGCTGTGATCCTCTTGTTCTTTATAAATGGGCTACATCTGTAGGACAGAGAAGCAGGTTGAATATGCAGTTTTTGTTTATTATCTATATCTTTTATGGATTTAGAGAGTTTGACTTAATTTATTATACCATTTCCGTCATCTACTTATCAAAGTTAGAAGAGATTAAATGGTTCAAGGCCAGTAACTTCAGAGGCTGTCTGATTTACACATAAAGAATAAAATAATTATGTCAAAATTATATTTATTCTGTTACTTTGGTTCTACAAGTTTTACTTATGAACTCTTGGCTCTAGACTCCAAAACTTCTGCTTTGCTAAATACTAGATTGATGGTCTGCATCTATTTTATCGGGAAAGCCTTAATTAATTTTTACATTTCTATAATAGTATTCTTCTTGGATGCCCTTCAAACCGAATGAAATCAAATATTTATCTGTCAAGAGTTTTGCTCTTTTCAAAGTTCTCTATCTTTAAATGTGAAATCTTACACTCTCTGATTCATATGAAGGGAAATCATTTCTCAAATGTTACAGTGTTGAAGAAAACGAAAAGATGAGTTAACACTTAAAATTGATGTTTGGGTAACAAACAAATAGAAACCAGACATCTCAAACTCTAAAATTAAGAGGCTAGAAATATAGATGGCATTTATACACATAGTAAACCACAAGTGTATGAGGTTTGTGGTTTGTTGAAATGGAAGGGGAGAATTGCTAAAATGAGAAATAAAGACTTAACTTTGGCCTTGAGAATTCAGCAACTGGTGACTTAGACAAGTATTTAGAAAGATTGTTTTTCTACTGACTATATGGTGTTAGTAGAAAAAATAATTCTATATCAATAAATGAAGGCTGAATGATTGTTTGGCTTTCCCTGAATGTTCTAACAGACTGAGTTTTTCCTTTTTTTAGAAAATGGACTATGGTTCATCTTGTGTGTAAACAATAGGTTTTTGTTTGTTCATTTTAGTTTTTTGAAGGAAAATAATTCAGTTAGGTTTTTATCTACATGCATATAATTAAAACAATGGTTTTGTTTATGTCTGCTTATATGAACAAACAATTTAAGAATTATTCAGACTGGTACTTTAAATATTATTTTAAAATAAAGGTAGACTTTTTAATTCATAGATAAAGACATTTTTTCACCTATGTAGGGGGACCCAGAAACAACTAGAATAAATTTTTGGAGGGTGTGCCCTTGTTGTATAGGCTTTCCCAACTAAGTAAGTGTTCTAGAAATACAGCAGTACCAGCATACCAGCATGCATTGTTGTGAGGGGTTGCGTTCAGCTTCAATGAATTTTTTTTGGAGAGTCTCATAATGCATTTTTTCCCATTTCATGATAGGTTATTTATAGGAACAACCTGCCACCCACACTGTGCTTAATGCTCTGCAGTTTTTGACCAAAAATGGCATGACCCCATGCCCCACTTTCCCCATTCACTAGATTTCGCCTCCAGTGCAGCACTTTCTACATTCACCAGATCTCACCTCCAGGGACTTCTTGTTTGTTTCCCTAGATGAAGAAGTCCTCAAAGGGAAATGTTTTGCTAATATGCAAGTGGTGAAACAAAATGGCAGAAGCACTAAAAGACATGAAAGCAGATGAGTTCAAAACTGTTTTGAGCAGTGGAAAAAGCATCTATATAGGTGTGCTGCATCAAACACAGAGTACTTTGAAGGTGACTGAGTATGTAAGAATAAATAAACAATTGTTAAATAAGTAAATTCTGGTTATTTTTGGTTCTCCTTGTATGGTACAAACTGAGGTATGTGGAGAAAAATTACTTTTCAGTGACTTGCCTCTAAGTTAATCCTAAGTCTTGACACTACAATATAGCAAAGTTTATTTGTTCTAAGGTTTCATTTTCATTGCCATGCATTTTGTGTGTTTAATTTAGAAGGCTAAACAATTTCCTGAATCTGTAAAAGAGAGAGATGAACAGGGAATTTAAAAATAAATTTATGGAAAAAATAGCTACAACATTTTGGTAGAACAGATATCACAAATTTTAAGAAAACATAATAAACATAATTCCAAAGATTCTTGGGGTCAAATTTATAATAAAGACAATTAGACTATTTGATTAACAATTATGTTGTTTTACCAACAGCTTTGAGGTCCAAACTAAATTATCAGAACCTCTGGCAACCCCAAATACACTGTCTAGATTTCCATAAATCAAATCCTACAGATTTAATATTTGGGGGATGATAAAGATACTCAAACTACTTTATTCAGTCTACATTTGACTTTTAATTAAAATTCTTTCCATTTCACACTAGGGGATTTGACTAATGAATCTCTAAGTTTCCTTTCTGCCTAAATGATTTTATGATGCCCAGGGTTGTTTCTCCATTTTGTAAATAATACAACTTTTTTTGGTCTTTTTTAATTTATTTGTGTTTTTCTCCTTTTTTAAATGTTTTTCTGTAAATGAGACTTTAATTCAGAGACATAAAGTGATTGGTACTCATCTTTACACACTCTAATATAATTAGGTAATAGAACTCATGGTGCCAACTCTGCCTACATATAAACCTTTTCCCATAAACTTCCAAAAATCTTTTTCTCCGAACTATTCTTTTTCATGATTCTTACAGGTTTTGGCAAAAGACATAAGTTGGACAAAAAAAAAAACCCAACAATGCAGGCTCCAATTCAAAAAACAGAAAAAAATAGCCCTGAAAAGACTATATTAAAGTCAAGAGCAAAAATGTCCAGGAAAAACTGCCTTCTTTGCTGGTGTTAACTACTATTTATTCTGTGGTTTATTTAAATATGTGACTGCAACTGAAGACCTACACAAATATACTTCTGTTATCAAATATCAACATTTTACAGTTTCAATAATAGATAAGGAAAAGGCAAACATTCAATCAAAATATTACTCTGGCCAAATACATGGGCTTCTTGCTGAGAGTTTTTGTCTTCTACATTTATCTATCTAATTATTTATTTCTTTATATTAACTTTCAATTTCAGTTCCTAACTCATTCTAAGATGACTCTGAGGTGGCCACTGTTAAGCTTTACATTTGTTTTTTTAACAAGTGTATGACTTATACTGTCATCCTTAACAAAATTTGAGCTTATAAGTATTTAGAGCCATATCCTTTGTAAGGATGTAATTATGTACTGGGAATTACTTGTCAACTAATAATTTTTTAATATTTTATAATTGATTGAATACATACACTTTTATTGTCATAATGCTCTGAAAGAATGATGTATAGAAAACAGCATGAGACTAATCAGAAAAAAATAAACATGTTTATTAAATAATCAGGTTTTTTATTTTCTGAAATTCTGGAATCCTATGTATTAACCATAGTTTCATATTATTAGTGTTATCATCAATATTCTCCATGACATTTCTGACACTGTCTTATGCACTATGCCTTTTCAGGTGGCTGTTATGAATTTTTTTTTCCTGCACTATTCCATGGAAAATAGGAATAATGTCACCGTATTTATTCTCCTGGGAATTTCCCCAAATAAGAAAATTGAAGTCCTCTGCTTTGTATTTTTATTTTTATTTTGCTACTTTGCCACTTGGATGGAAAATTTGCTCATAATGATTTCCATCATATGCACTCAGCTAAACGACCAACCCATGTGTTTTCCTCAATTACTTCTTACTCTCTGACCCAAGATATGCAACCCCAGTAACCCCCAAACTAATGGCTGACTTCCTAGAAGATAGGAAGACTGTTTCCTATCATCACTGCCTGATAAATTTATTTATCATTCACATTTTTAGAGCCATAGAGATCTTCGTGCTCAAAGGGATGGCAAATGACTGCTACATGGCCATCTGCAAGCCCTTGCACTATCCCACCATCATGAGCAGACAGAAGTATAACACAACATCACAGTTTGTTGTGCTGGAAGATTTATTCACTCTTCCAGTTTCTTCTTGCCATCTTCTTACCATTCTGTGGTCCTAATGAGAGAGATCACTACTTCTGTGATGTGCATCCTCTTCTGAAATTGGCTGCACAGATACATACATGGTCTCCTGGTAACTATTCATTCAGGCCTGATTGCTTTAGTGACTTCTCTGGTTTTGATGGCACCTTAATTTCTAATGTTATACACCATCAGGGTTTACCCAGCAGAGAGCTGTACCAAAGCTCTTTCAACTTTCAGTTCCCACATAACAGTTTTCATCATATTTTTTTTACATTAGGCCAGTCATAACTCTTCCAGAAAATAAAGTATTTGCTCTTGTCCATACCATCATTGCTCCCATGTTCAACCCACTAATCTACATACGGACAAACATGGAGATGAAGAATGCTTTAAGGAAAATGTGGCATCATTGGGAAAGAAAGTAACTTGTTTAAAAGGCATTTTAGAATTTTACTATAGTGCTCAAATCTTAGACCTAGAACTAATATAGAATGATATAAAAGCATATATAATACATGCAAGAGTCAGCCACAGAGATGAGTTTAGTATCACCAAATTTGCTCAGACCTCTTGTGGTTGAAAAATTTTTATTTATTCATTTTGTTATTTCTTTATTCTCCTTACATATCTGCCTCAAATTCTCCTTAATTTGACATTTTATTTTGAATGTTTGATGTAATATATTATACATTCTTTGGATTTCCAGTTTTATTCTAGTTTGTCTCTATTGAAAGAAAATAATAGAAAGCCATGAGGTAAAGGAGAAATTATAGTTTTAATATTCCTACTTGCAGCAACTCAGAGGAGTGTAAATACAAATGAAATTTTCATCTGAATAGGAAAATGAGAGTAACATTCAATTCCTTGGACTACTAAGCATTCATAGACACTCTTTTATACAGTTAGCCTTCACATAAAGTCATTGATAGGTTCTTGGAAACTGTAAGGTTAAGTGAACAAAATATGACACCAGTTTTACCATGGTCTTTCATATAACAAAGGTTAAGTTCTTATGTCATATTTATGGTCATGAAAACACCACACTAAAGAGTAAAAAAAACTTCTTTTTTTAATCAATATTTTTTATTATGATATTGTGGGATACAGTTAAGGGTTAGGTATACAAATACGTTTCATTCAGGCACCCTGTTGATAAGAGGTGTTTCCCCATCCCCAGACAGATATTTGCTACCGTTAATCCCATCTCCCTCCCCCCCATAGTTTCCCACTACTGTCAGTCATTTTCTTATAGTATTACATTGGATGTTCAAGGTCCATTATATGAGTGAGAACATGTGATACTCGGATCTTTGTTTCTGTGAGAGGTCAGCCAGTATTTTTTTTTTTTTTGAGTTGGAATCTCACTCTGCCACCCAGACTGGAGAGCAGTGGCTGCTCCCGGCCACCACAGCCTCGACCTGCTGGGCTCCAGCGATCCTTCTGCCTCAGCCTTCCAAGTAGCCAGAATTACAGGCATGCACTACCACGCCCGGCTGATTTTTTGATTTATTGTAGAGATGAGGTCTTGCTGCCCAGGCGAGTCTCGAATCCGTGGGCTCAGGCAATCCACTCACGTCAGCCTCTCAAAGGCACGGGATTACAGGCTAAGCCACTGAGCCCGGCTCAGTCACTCAGTATTATACACTCTAGTTCCATCCAGGTTGCTGCAAAATTCATGATTTTGTTCTTATTTATGTCTGTGTAGTATTCCATCATGTATATGTACCACATTTTTTAAATCCAGTACACTTTTGATGGGCAGCATGGTTGCTTCCAGGTTCTTGCTATTGTGAACAATGCTGCAATAACCATACATGTGCAGGTATCTTTTTTATAGAGTGATTTGAGTTCTTCAGGATATATTCCCAGAAGGGGGATTGCAGGGTCATATGGGAATTTGATATTTAGAGCTTTTAGGAATCGCCACATTGCTTTCCACAGAGGTTGCACTAGTTTACACTGCCACCAACAGTGTAGAAGTGTTCCCTTTTTGCCACACCCTCTCCAGCAGCTGTTATTTTTTGAGTTGTTGATAATTGTCATTCTGACAGGAGTTAGGTGGTATCTCAGTGTGGTTTTGATTTGCCTCTCCCTGATGATTAGTGAGGTTGAACACTTCTTCATCTGTCTGTTGGCTGCTTGGATGTCTTCCTTTGTGAAGTGTCTGTTCATATCTTTTGCCAGTTTTACAATGGGGTTGTTTGTTTTTTTTCTTTTCAGCACGTTTGAGTTCCTTATAGATCCAAGATGTTAAGCCTTTGTCAGACCTGGAGTTGGCAAATACTTTTTCCCAGTCTGTAGGCTGTCTCCCTGCTCTCTTGATGGTTTCTTTGGCTTTGCAGAAGCTTATCAGTTTAATAAGGTCCCACTTGTCTATCTTCTTTTTTATGACCTGTGGGTTTCGAGTTTTGTTCAAAAATTGGATGCCAGTTCCGATTTCCATGAGGGTATGTCCTTCATTTTCTAAGGTTCTTATGATTTGAGGTTTTACATTTAGGTCTCTGATCCATTTGGAGTTAACCTTTGTGCATGGGGATAGATAGGGTCCTGTTTCAATCTTCTGCACGTGGTCAGCCAGTTTTCCCAGCACCATTTACTGAGTAGGTTCTCCTCTCCCCAGAGGCTTTGTCGAAGATCAGTTGGTTGGGAAATTGAAGATTTGCTTCTGGAATCTCAATTCTATTCCATAGATCTATATGCCTGTTCCTATACCAATACCAAGCTGTTTTGATGATTGTAGCTTTACAGTAAAGTTTGAAGTCTGGTAATGTGATACAAACTGCTTTGGGTTTTTTTGCTGAGGATTGTTCTGGTTATTCTTCAATGTTTGTGTTTCCATATGAATTCCTGTGTTGTCTTTTCTAGGTCTGAGAAGAATGTTGCTGGTAATTTGAATTTATAGATTGCCTTAGGTAAGATGGACATCTTCACAAAGTTGATTCTTCCAATCCATGAGCATGGGATATTTTTCCACTTGTTTGTGTTATCTTTGATTTCTTTGAGCAGTGTTTTGTAGTTTTCATTGCAAAGGTCTTTCACATCTCTGGTTAGGAAGATGCCAAGGTATTTCATTTTTTTTGTGGCTATTGTGAATGGAATTGTGGTTTTTATTCTGTTTGTTTGTTATTTTAAAGAAGTGCCATTGTCTTTTGCACAATTATTTTGTATCCTGAGACTTTGCCAAAGGCCTTTATCAGTGTAAGGAGGTTTTTGACAGATTCTCTTGGGTTTTCAAGGCACACAATCATATCATCTGCAAAGAGAGATAAGTTGACTTCCTCTTTTCCTATTTGGAAACTTGATTGCCTTCTCTTCTCTAATTGCTCGGCCAGGACTTCCAATACTATGTTGAACAGGAGGGGTTAGAGTGGGCATCCTTGTCTTGTTCCAGTTTTCAGGGGAAATGGTTCCAATTTTTGTCCGTTTAGAAGTATGCTTGCTGTGGGTTTCTCGTAGATGGCTTTTACTATTTTGAGGTATGTTCCCCATATGCCTATATGTTCGAAGATTTTTATCAAGAAGGGGTGCTGGATTTTATCAAAAGCTTTTTCTGCATCTAATGATATAATCATGTGGTTTTTGTTTTGACATCTGTTGATGTATTTAATTACATTTATGGTTTTACGAATGTTGAACCAGCCTTGCATCCCAGGAATGAAGCCTACTTGGTCATGATGGATGATTTTTGAGATGTGTTGTTGAATCCGGTTTGCTAGGATCTTGTTAAGAATTTTAACATCTATGTTCATCAAAGATATTTGCCTGTAGTTCTTTTTTGTTGTTGGATCTATACTTGGCTTGAGTATCAATGTGATGTTGGCTTCGTAAAATGATTTGGGGAGAGTTCCATCTTTTTCAATCACTAGGATTGGTATCAGCTCCTCCTTGTATAATTCTGCTGGAAAGTCATCTGGACCAGGGCTTTTGTTTGTAGGCAGTTTTCTTATTGCGTAGTCGATTTCCTTGATTGTTATTGGTCTATTTAGGGTCTCAATTTCTTCTTGTGTCAACCTAGGTAGGTTGTGTGATGTCAGAACCTACCTAGGTTCTGACAGTTCCTTAAGGTTTTCAAGTTTGTTTCTATACAAGTGTATGTAGTAGTCTCCAATGATCTTTTGTATTTCTTCAGGGTCAGATGTGACTTCATCTTTTGTGTTTCTGATTGTGTTTATTTGGGTTTTTTCTTGGTCAGTCTAGCTAGGGGACCATCGATCTCGTTTATCCTTTTGAAGAACCAGCTTTTTGTTTCATTGATTTTTTTGTATTATCTTTTTGTCTTCTATGTCCTGGATATGGGTTTTTATTTTGGTGATCTGGATTCTTCTGCTGAAATTAGGGGTTTTGTGGTCTTGCGTTTTCAGCTTCCTTATGTGGCTTGTTAGGTTGTTAATTTGTGTTCCTTCCATTTTCTTCATGTGTGTTTGTAGGGATATAAATTCCCCTCCTACTACAGCTTTTAAGGCGTCCAAGAGATTTTGGTAAGATGTTTCTTCATTTTCATTTGTTTCCAGGTATCTTTTGATCTCTGTTTTGATTTCACCATTGACCCAGGAGTTGTTTAGCATCATGCTGTTTAGTGTTCATGTCTCTGTGGATTTTGGGGGGACCTTGTTGGTGTCAATCTTTATTTTTATTCCACTGTGGTCCGATAAGGTGCATGGTAGAATTTCGGTCCTTTTAAATTTGCTTATGCTTGATTTATGACCAATTATGTGGTTGATCTTAGAATACGTTCCATGCAGTGATGAGTAGAATGTGTATTCTGTGGTCTTTGGATGAAGTGTATTGTTGGTATCAATTAAGTCCGTTTGGTCCAAAGTCACATTGAGGTTCCGAATCTCCTTGTTGATTTTTTGTCCTGATGATCTGTCTAGGGTTGTGAGTGCAGTATTAAAGTACCCAGTTATGATGGTGTTAGAGTCAATATCTTTCTTTAGATTTCAAAGAAGTTGCTTTATGAAAGTTGGTGCACCTATGTTGGGTGCATATATGTTTAGGATAGATATTTCTTGTTGATGGATTGAGCCTTTTTTCATTAGGTAGTGGCCTTCTGTATCTTTTTTTTGTTTGTTTTTTAATAGCTTGAAGGGTATTTTTTAAGATCGCTACTCCTCCTTTCTTTTGTATTCCATTCACCTGAAAGTTTGTTTCCCATCCTCTTACTTTGAGTCTGTGGGTGTCCTTTCTAGTGAGGTGAGTCTCTTGAAGGCAATAGATTGTTGCCTGATGATATTTTATCCATTTTGCCATTCTATGTCTTTTCAGTGGTGCATTTAGTCCATTCACATTTAGGCTAATAATTGAAATGATCCCTGTCATAAGGTTCTTACAGAGTTGTTCCTGTTTGTTTGTTGTCTTTCTTTTGGTTTTGGAGTTGGTTCATGTATGTTTTTAATCTTTTGCCTGTACTCTTGTGAAGAATGTTGTTGTTCTTTTCTTTTTCTTCTGTGTTCAGTACTTTCTTAAGTGTTTCTTGTAGAGGTGGTCTGGTGGCAGCGTAGTTTCTTAGGGATTGGATACCTGGAAAAGATTTCAATTCTCCCTCACTAATGAAGCTTAGTTTGACTGGGTAGTTTATTCTTGGTTGAAATTGTTTCCTTTTAGAACTTTGAAGATAGGGCTCCAGGCTCTCCTAGCCTGAAGGGTTTCTGTTAAAAAAAAACTTCTAATATTAAGCATTGAAATAAATGTGAGAAGTACATACATTTAAGAAAGATTAATAAATAAAAGTAAGATCATTATTTGCCCAAAGATTCCAGTTCAGACTCATGGATGGAATCAGCTCAAGGCACAAGGCAGGAACTACTCCTGGCAGGACACATTCCATTGCAAGGCATGCTAACACACTGACCCACACTCTGTCAGACTGGGACCATGTAGGCATTCCAATTCACCTAAGGAGCATAGCTTGTGATGCTTGTGAGAGGAAACCCGAGTACCAGATAAAACCTATGCAGACATGGAGAGACTATGGAAACTTCCCACAGATAGTAACCCAAGTTAGGATTTTTTCCCCCATGAATCTTATAATATGACAATGAATGAGTGAATGAAATAACACTACTTGAAGACTGGCTATATTTGCAACTCCTTCAAAAAATAACACCTCTGTGCTTCCACTGAACAAGATGCCTTGACAAAAGTAGTCTCACTGTTCTCTCTCCACAAAATAAACACAAAATCTTGAACAGTTTGGAAAATGTTATATTTCAATATTACTTTCTCTTCTAGTTCAGATCACAGTCCTTTCTCTATAATCTGCAACATAAAAAGTATGTTGTAAAATTAACTACCTAAATATCTTAATGAAAAATAATAAGAAAAATGAAGGAAGAAATTAATAGTATATATATATATATATATGAAAATCACACATATATATGTAAAATATATATCACTCCAACAGTTCTTGTTTTTACTAGTGTTGATATTTTAGTAGCTATTTGCTTCTTGTCTCTAATATTATTTTTTAATTACTTCTTACTCTCTGACCCAAGCTATGCAACCCCAGTAACCCCCAAACTAATGGCTGACTTCCTAGAAGATAGGAAGACTGTTTCCTATCATAACTGCCTGATAAAGTTATTTATCATTCACATTTTAGAGCCATAGAGATCTTCATGCTCAAAAGGATGGCAAATGACCACTACATGGCCTTCTGCAAGCCCTCCAACCTAATTACCTCTTTAGAAGACCTGTCTCCAAATAAACATTCTGAGGTACTAGATGTTAAGGCCTCAACATATGAGTTTGAGGGCATACTATTCAGTCCATAACCAAGAACATGCCCAAATGAAAGTTATCATAGGAGTTCCATTAAAGAGAGCAGACTTCTGTTTCGGATCTGGCCTAGTGACCCGGACCCTCCCACCTGAGACCAACAGTGATTCCCTGATGAGACCCATGAGAGCTTCTTCCTAAATATGTACCAAAGTTGGATGGAGCAGGGTAAAAGGAAACAGAAACCAGAGAAGGAAGAGGACATTTTCATCTGGATTTGGATTCCTTGTCAGGGTTTGTGAGACAAATGAAAAAAAAAGACAAAACAAACAGCAGAAAACACAAAACCTTCCTTCTCTCTTTCCTAGGCACCAAGAGTTGTTTTTTTTTTTTTTTTGGTCTTGGAGGCCTATTCTGCATATGACCCAGTGAGTATTCCCAGGCACTGGCAGCCCCAGGCCACATTCTTATGTTGTTGGGCATAGGTGCTTCAAGAAGTGTCTTGGTTTTCTCCATGTTAAGTGTTCGTGGCCATACAGGATGGCCCGAGGAGGATTCAGTACACTGATATCATGGAAGTCCACACATGGGAAGAGTCTCTCATCCAGTACTAACATGGAAAGCAGTCAAGACTACTTCAGTTTCATGGGACCTGCCCATCCTTCTCAGAACCAGGTTGATACCTGCCTCCCAGTGGTGTCCCAAAACCCATTAACCTAGTAAGATTACGGGAAATTCCTCTTGGAGAAATACCAACCCAATAGTGAAGTCCTGATGGACAGTGTTTTTGTCCTCAAGTGAGTTTGAATCTCGAAGGAGTCAAGTTCACCAGAAATTTGACAGAGATAAAATTTCCCTTGGCCTGACCCCATTAGAGGACAGTAGATAGGGAGGGGGTCATGGAGATGGTACTTCTGCTTGGTTTCATGTTCCAGACCCTTCCTGACAGAGACGGCCACTGAGCTGACTCCATGGCCTGCCTGCTCGTGGTCTAGACCCAGTGTCCTCCCGTGCCCTGCAGCTCCTTGTCATCTCAGGACCCTGTGTGTTGCTGTCAGCGCCCACAGGCAGCCCTTGGGGAGGTGCAGTCCTGTCTGCTGCCCTGAGCCTGAAACAGCAACCTCCCTGCCTCACCTCTGGGCTTGAATGGTCCTCACTTGTGCCTTTTCCTTCCACATGATCTTGCATGCTGCAGGAGTCTCTCTGGGCTCCTTGTAAACTGATGTGTGCATGACCCACTTAGTCTTGATGCACAGTGTCTGTTTGGGGGTGCAGTGATGGCACCCCAAACCTGCCATATGTGTGGCAGTCTTCCCCAGTGACCTCTGCTCCCCACGGAACCTTTGTTCACCTCAATGACATTAACTTTTGCCAGTGACCTCCGCCCTCCCAGGTGACATCCCACGTGGTTTGGCTCTTACAGGAGGTGGTCTACCATGGGAGGATGAGCCACATTGCAGCCATTCTCCTCATGTATCTAAGTGAACAAGATGCCATCTGGGCTCTTGTTCAAATGCTTGGCAATGAGAGACATGCCATCCATTGTAGGTGGACAGTTACCATGTGGCCTCCTCCAGGCAAGCTGGGGATGGCCTCATTAGCTGATGGACTGAGACTTCCTGGGAGGGCACCATCCATCCCCAACTGGTTTGGAGCCTTGGAGATGGAACCTGGGGTTGGAAAGGGACACCCACATGTGAGTAAGATGTTTCTCATCCCAATCAGCCAAGGGCATCACAGCCTCCCCAAGGTCACACTAAATCATATCCTAAATCATGGCCTTCAGGTCTGACCTCAATAGTTGTCTTTTTTTTCTGAGTTGGAGCCTCACTCCTGTCGCACAGGCTGGAGTGCAGTGGCATACTCACAGGATAGACAACTCTTAACCCCCAGCTGTTCCTTCTGTCTCTTACCTGCCTACCCTCCCAGTCACATACTCCACCCATAGCCAGAACAATCTCAGATGGCAGTGTCTCCCCATCCCGTGACACCTGGCCCAATTCCACATCCAAGAGATGACCTGCCACCCATCCTAGTCTTCCCGCCTGTCTCCACTTCCATGGTGCTCCCTCAGGGCCTCAACACAGGTCTACCCTCCTGAAACTTCAGCCCAGGATGCCATGGGTAACACATCCAATCAGTCTCAGTGATGGTCCCTCTGCACTTTCAAGGCTGAGGTTGCATGGGAGACTCACTGGTAGGGAGGATGGGAGTCTTCAGGATCCAGGGCCCCTGCCACTGCCCAGATTTTCTGGTTGATGACTCCACCCCTTAGAAGAAGACTCTGATGACCTTTGTGCTGGGGACTTCTCAGGATTCTACACAGAAGACTTCCCCAGAATCCAGAGGCTCTCAGACCGCCAGAGGCAGTTTTGAGAAAGTCTTTCCCCCATGTCATGAAGCAATTGGTGAGTGGAGGGTTTTCTAAGCTCTTCCTCAGTGTCACTGGTTTCCATAGGTCATGGAGAGGGGACACCCAGGCTTCTTATGGAGCTGATGAGAGGCCAAGTCCCCGCTAGGACCTGAGTGGGGACCACATGGGGTTCTCCAGGTATTCAGGGTTTGGTTTCCATTTCTTTCCTTGGAGGGGCCTGTGCTGAGGTCATTTGGAAAGGACTGAGGGAAATGTTTCCACTGGGCAGAACTAAGAAGTAACCAGGGCCCCCCACAACCTGCCACTGCACGGAAGCCCAGTGAACATTTCCCTGTTTCTGTGATAAATCACTGAGTAACATAGACTCTAAATCCATCCAAGGTACTGCAAAGTCCATGATTTTGTTCTTATTTATGATTCTGTAATATTCCATCGTGTATATGTACCACATTTTTTTATCGCAGTCCAGTTTCAATAGGCAGCACAGATGGTTCCCGTTTTTGCTGTTGTAAATAGTGCTGCAGTAAACATGTATATACAAGAAATCTTTTTTGCAGAGTGATTTTAATTCCTCTGGGCATAATCCAAGTAGGGGGATTGCTGGGTCATACATTAGGTCAATTTCTAGTTCTAGGAATTGCCACACTGATTTCCATAGAGGTTGAACTACTTTGCATTCCCACCAACAGGGTAGAAGTGTTCCCTTTTCTCTGCATCCTGGCCAAGCATCTGTTGTTTTTTGTTTTATTAATGATGGCCATTCTTATTGGAGTTAGGTGGTAGCTCAGTGTGGTTTTGATTTCCATTTCTCTGATTAGAGAGGCTGAGCATTTTTTCATGTGTCTGTTGATTGCTTATATGTCTTCTTTTGAGAAGTGTCCATTCATTTCTTTTGCCCACTTTTTAAGGGAGTAGTTTGTTTTTTTTCCTTTTGGCACATTTGAGTTCCTTGTCAATCCTGGATGCTAGGACTTTGTCAGATATGCAGTTGACAAATATTTTTTCCCATTCTTTGGGTTATCTCCCTGATTCTTGATGATTTCTCTTGCTTTGCAGAAGTTCTTCAGTTTGGTGAGCTCCCACTTGTCAACCTTATATCTCTTATGGCATGAGCTTTTGGGGTTTTTATCAGGAATTGGTTGCCTATTCAAATTTCCATAAGGGTGTCTCCTATATTTTCTACAATTCTTAACATTTGAGGTTTTATGTTTAGGACTTTGATCCATTTGGAGTTGATTTTGTGTATGGTGAGGTAGGGGTCCTGTTTCATTTTCTGCACATAGTCAGCTAGTTTTCCCAGCATCATTTACTGACTGGGTTCTCCTCTCCCTAGTGGTTGGTTTTGGAGGCTTTGTCAAAGATTAGTTGATTAAGAAATTGAGGTTTTGTTTCCAGAATTTCCATCCTTTTCCATTGGTCTATATGCCTGCTCTTGTACCCATACTAAGTTGTTTTCATTATTGTAGCTTTATAATAAAGTTTAAAACCTGGAAGGTATTAAGCACAGAAGAAAGCAAGAAACAAACAACCATGCACTTCCCAAGACAACAATAGAACTAACTTATCACGACTGCAAACTTGAAAACACACACATACATCAACCCAAAAGTTAAAAGAAAACAAAGAAAAAACTTTACAAGAATCTCATGATGATGATAAACACTCACATTTCAATAATCACCCTGAAAGTGAATGGATTAAATACACTACTGAAAGACATAAAGTGCAAACTAGATTTAAAAAGCATGACCCAATAATGTGCTGCATCCAGAAAACTCATCTCACCACAACAGATGCACACAAATTCGAAGTTAGAGAATGGAAAAAGAATTTCCAGGGGAACAGATCACAAAAGAAGACAACAATCACAGTCTTAATATCAGACAAAACAACCTTTAAGCTATCAAAACTTTTAAAGGATTCAGAAGGACACTACATAATGATAAAAGGTTCGATCCATCAACAAGAAATATCCATTCTAAACACATATGCACCCAACACAGGAGCACCAGGATTTATAAAGTAACTACTAAGTAAACTAAAAGAAGATATTGACTCTAACACTATCATAGCTGGGGACTTAAATACCCCACTAACAACCCAAGATAGGCCAATGCAAAAAATCAACAAAGAGATTCAGAACCTCAACTTGTTGCTTGACTAAATAGACTTAATAGATAGCTACAGAACACTGTAACCAACAACCACAGAATATGCATTCTACGCATTGTTCACATCACTGGCCATAAGGCAAACATAAATTTTATAAGATCAAAGTACTACCATGCAACTTCTCAGATCACAGTGGAATAAAAATAAATATTAACATCAACAAAATTTTCCCCAAACCCACAAAGACATGAACACTGTGCAGCATGATGCTGAATGATGACTGGGTCAACACAGCAATCAAAACAGAAATTAAGATTCCTGGTGGAGGTTCTGGTAAGATGGCAATGGCATAGGTGGAATTGTGAGATTCTCAAAACGTGAGTTCCCAAAAAGACACTTACTTTCCTTCCCCTGCTCCCCTGATCACCGCCAGCAATACCAGTTCGAGGCCTGGGGACTCTCAGTCCCATGCAGGGCCAGATATTGTGGCCCTTGGCTGCTGCAGCTCCACTATATGTGGCCCCCACCCACCACACGGGAATCTCGAATCTCAGCTCCCTCTCCCAGCTACCTCGTCTCACCCAGCACCCAGCACCAAGCCATCAGTCACCCAGGGAGGTGCTAGGTGCCCACCCCTCAGAGATACCAGCTCCATTTCTGGCTAAAGTACCCTGTGAGAGGCCTAAAGCCATTCTCACTGCTCACCACCTGCCCTTTCGAGCTCTGGAGCTCTGGGCCCACTCTGGCTCAGGCACCCAGCATACGACCCCATGCTTGTGTATAGGAACAGCATATCATAAGAATCGGCAGCTCTCAGCTCCAGAGGAGGGTTCCTGGCTTCTTTCTCCACCCCAGGCTGCTGGTGGCACACCAAATCCAGCACCTAACCGTGCAGCTGATCCCCAGTGCCTCGCACACCACCACAGACTATCACAATGGAGTTCTCAGGGACACAGATGAGCAGAGAGAAAGGATCTGCAAAAGAGGAGCTGCCCACCTCGGCCATTTTCCAGGCAGAGATTTGCATTGCCCTGCCCATCTACGAGCGGCCTCCACCTCGGTCACGAAGGTAACATCACTAAACAGGAAACAAATCCGCTCACCTATGCTGAATCAGATGCAGGCAACTGAGCATAGCAGACCTCTCAGGCAGCAGGCTAAAAGAACAAACCCAAGCTGCAAGTAAATCTAGTTGCCTGCAATGAAAGCAAAGGGGAGAGGCTGGAGATCAGAGCTGAACAGACTTTAGACACTCAGGAAACATTCCAGAGCTAGTCTGATTTCTTATTTTGACTTTTGATTTTATCATTTTGACTGTTTGTTTTGCTCACTTTTGTTTGCTTTTTGACTTAGACTATCTGTGTTGGGGAAAACACATCAAAAGGCATGATTTTACTGAACTGTCTTTGTGTGGTTACCAGTATACTTTAGGGAATTTTGCTTATGTGTCTTTTTCACTTCTCTCTGGCCTTGTGTCTCTTTTTCACCTGTTAGTTGATATGTATGTTTGTTTTCCCCCTCACTCTTCTCTCTTTCTAACTTCCTTTTGATCCCCCCTTCCTCCATTATTTTCCTCTTTCGTACCTCCTTTTGTTCTAGGGACCAAACCTACCTCCTGCTGCACAGATTGTAAGGCAGTGGGAAATAGTTTCCAGTGCGCCCATATACCTGTTGGTGGATGCTGGAATCAGCAGATAGATTGGGAATCACAGCATCCCCCTCAATTAAACCTAAAAACTGCAAAAAGTACACCTGCAGCCCACACTCCATCAAAAGTGAACAAAGCCAGAGGACCCTCATAAGGAAGAACAGGAGAATGCACAAGCGAAGAAAAAAACCCCACCTTCCCTGAAAAACAGAATTAAAAGAAGGGGGGAGGGGGGAGAGAGAGAAAAATCTACACAAATGAAGGAAAATGAAAAGAAGAATACAGGTCTCTCCCAGACCCCTGGGACGGCAGACACTGAGCAAACTGACTTCAGAATGCAAACAATGAAGAGCCCCCAGAATTACTGATCTCAAACTACAAACCTAGATATCAAAACATTAATGGAGAGATTAAAATGAATTGAGGAGAGACAAGAAGAAACTAGAAAGGAGTTGATAAATGAGCTAACAGTAATAAAGAACACTATGAATGAAATAAATAACAAACTGATAAGCATGGAAAGCATAATTAGCCAAGCAGAAGAAAGAATCTCAGGGCTTGAGGACCAATATATAGAACTAACCCAAACTTTTAAAAACACAGAAAATAACGTTAAAAAGACAAAACAAAACCTTCAAGAGATGAGCAATTACTTAAAGAGATGAGCAATTATGTCAAGAAAAAGAACTTAAGAGTAATTGGCCTTCCTGAAACAGAAAGAGAAACAAACCACCTTGGAACAAACTTTCCATGAGATCATTGAAGAAAACTTCCCTCATCTTATCAGTGATGAAAAAATTCACACACAGGAGATACAGAGAACCCCTGCAGGACAACAGATGAGAAGACCAACTCCCAGACACATAATAATTCGCCTAAACAAAGTAGGTATAAAAGAAAAAATCCTAAAGGCAGCAAGAGAAAAAGGCCAGACAACCTACTGTGGAAGACCAATTACAATAGCAGCAGATTTATCTACAGAAACCCTGCAGGCTAGGAGAGCTTGGAGCCCTATCTTCAAAGTCCTAAAAGATAAACCATCTCAAACAAGAATAACCTACCCAGCCAAGCTAAGCTTCATCAGTGAGGGAGAATTAAAATCTTTCCCACATATCCAATCCCTAGGATCTTACAGTGCCACCAGACCACCTTTACAAGAAACACTTAAGAAAGTACAAAACACAGAAGAAAAGGAAAAAAGAGCAACGTTCTTCACAAGAGTACAGGAAAAAGAATAAAATACACATGAACCAACCCCCAAACCAAAAGAAAGACAACAAACCAAGAGGAAGAACAACAACTCTATAAGAACTCTATGATAGGGACAAGCTATCAATTTCAATAATTAGCCTGAATGTGAATGGACTAAATGCACCACTGAAAAGACACAGAATGGCAAAATGGATAAAATATCACCAGGCAACAATATACTGCCTTTAAGAGGCCCATCTCACTAGAAAGGACTCCCACAGACTCAAAGTAATAGGATGGGAAACAAATTTTCAGGTGAATGGAAAACGAAAGAAAGGAGGAGTCATGATCTTAATTTCAGACAAAATACCTTTAAGCTATCAAAAATTTTTAAAGATACAGAAGGCCACTACATAATGATAAAAGGTTCACTCCAGCAACAAGAAATATCTATCCTAAACATATGCACCCAACACAGGAGCGCCAACATTCATAAAGCAGCTTCTAGGAAAACTAAAGAAAGATATTGACTTTAACACCATCATAACTGGGGACTTTAATACCCCACTCACAACCCTAGACAGATCATCAGGACAAAAAATCAGCAATGAGATCTGGAACCTCAATGTGACTCTTGACCAAATGGACTTAATTGTTACCTACAGAACGCTCCACTCAATGACCACAGAATATACATTCTACTCAGCACCACATTGAACATACTCTAAGATCAACCACATACTTGGCCATAAATCAAGCATAAACAAATTTCAAAAGATCAAAATTTGGTCACGCACCTTCTTAGACCACAGTGTAATAAAAATAAACACCAACAAGCTTCCCCACAAACCAACAAAGGCATGGACACTAAACAACATGATGCTAAACAACTCCTGGGTCAACAATGAAATCAAAACACAGATTAAAAGATATCTGGAAACATGACTTCTGGCAAGATGGCGACGGGGCAACCTGGTCAATGAAACCCTCGGCAAAGGAGAATGCAGAGGGTCTCAGGCTCTCTCTCTGGGGGGTGCAGACCCCAACGTCAGCAACCTGCTCTTCACACGAAGCTCAGCGGTTGCCACTGCTGGGTCATTGCAGCAGTCTGAAAAGCCAATGCAGCTGCAGACACAGCAGCCACCAGCACCACCGCAGCCTCCATGGTGGCCATAGCGCATCATGCCACCTGTGCCTGAGGTGATCCATGACTTCAATCCTTGAAGCCCCTGCAGGCAAGATCTGCTGGGATCACAGCCACCTCTGCTGCCACCATGACAACCTGCAAGCATGGGTCTCCTCCTGTGTGCCCTGAGGCAGGGTCCCATCTCTGGCATCTGCCTGACTCTGTCCGGTTCCACCATCTCTGGGGCGAGCAGCTGAGATAGCACCCCCTGCTGGCGATTCAAGGTAACAACACTGAAACGCAAGAAACAAGCTTGAAAAACAGACACAGGTCAAATCTGAGTGGTGAACGTAGGGTGATCTGAACTGTCAATCACAGGAGGCCAGGGGCAACTGACCCTAACTGCGAACTAATTTACCAGCTTGAAAAGACAGCTAGAAATCAGAGCTGAAAGGACATTGGACTTAAATGAAGAGCCTCAGAATGTGCTCGATTAGTTCTGATTAATTCTATTCCGACATTTTGGTTCCTTTTTTTTCTTTTCCTCTTCCTTTTCTTCTCTTTTTTCCTCTCTGTAAACCATATCTTTGTATAGAGGAACACCACACCAATAAGGTGGTTGGTTAGCTTGTATGTTAGCATCATTGTATGTTTTATTTTTTTATATGGGAGTTGGTTAGTCTGTAGCCGTGGTCTATTGTTTTTATCTGTTTCAGGTTAACTCTCTCCCTCCATTTGTTGGTACACTCCTCTGTTTCCCCCCTTATTTCTTTGTCACTCAACCCACCTCTTCCCGCCACTGTCTGCTCCATTCTTCCCTCTGCTAACCACATTTTATTTCAGGGAGTAAACATACAGCCCCACTGCATGAACAGAGTCCAAGGTAGGGGAAGTGAGTTTCAGATTATCCATACACCTGTCGGTGAACACCAGAACCTGCAGAAAAATCTTGAATCACATCTCCCCCTTAAGTAAATCTCAAAACTGCAAAAGGACCACCCCCAACCTACAGTGCTACTCCAGCATAGAACAAAGTAAGAGGACATACATAAAGAATAGGAGATGGAATAAACAGAAGTAAAACCAATCCCTCTATCCCTGAATAACAGAATTAAAGAGGCAGTGATGTGGATGGAAGGAAAAAGTAGGGAGGGGGGAAAACTGCACAAATCAAAAAAAACCAAAAGAAGAATGTAGGTCTCACACAGACCCATGGGAGATCAGACACTGAGAAAACAGGTTCCAGTACACAAACAATGAAGAGCCCCCAGAATGACTGGCCACATGCAACAAACTCAGACATCAAGACATTAATAGAGAGAATTTTAAAAATTGAGGAGAGACAAGAGAAAAATAGGAAGGAGCTGTTATTTTGGAAATAACAGCAGTAAAGAATACTGTGATGGAAATATATAACAAACTAATAAACATGGGAAGCAGAATTAGCCAAGCAAAAGAAAGAATCTCAGAGCTTGAAGACCAAAACACAGAACTAACCCAAACTGTCAAAAGCGTAGAAAAGAAGCTCAAAAAGACAGAACAAAACTTTCAAAGATGAATGATCACTTCAAGAAACCGAACCTAAGAGTAATTGGCCTTCCTGAGGTGGAGAGAGAAACAGAGGCCACACTGGAACAAACATTTCATGAAATCATTCAAGAAAACTTCCCTCATCTCATCAAGGATGAAAATATTCAAACACAAGAGATTCAGAGAACCCCTGCAGGACAACAAATGAGAAGACCAACTCCCAGACATATAATAATTCGCCTAAACAAAGTAGGTATAAAAGAAAAAAATCACAAAAGCTTCAAGAGAAAAAGGTCAGACTACCTACCTGGGAGACCAATTACAATAGCAGCAGATTTATCTACAGAAACCCTCCAGGTTAGGAGAGCTTGGAGCCCTATCTTCAAAGTTCTAAAAGATAAACAATTTAAACCGAGAACAACATACCCAGCCAAGCTAAGCTTCATCAGTGAGGGAGAATTGAAATCTTTTCCAGATATCCTATCCCTAAGAACCTATGCTGCCACAAGACCACCTCTACAAGAAACACTTCAAGTATTGAACACAGAAGAAAAGGAAAAAAGAACAACATCGTTCTTCACAACAGTACAGGCAAAAGATTAAAAACACACATGATCCAACTCTAAAACCAAAAGAAAGACAACACACAAACAGGAAGAACAACAACTATGTAAGAACATTATGATACGGATCAACTCTCACATTTCAATAATTAGTTTGAATGTGAACGGACTAAATGCACCACTGAAAATACATAGAATGGCAAAATGGATAAAATATCACCAGGCAACATTCTATTGCCTTCGAGAGACTCACCTCACTAGAAAGGACACTCACAGTCTCAAAGTAAGAGGATGGGAAACAAATTTTCAGGTGAATGGAACACAAAAGAAAGAAGGAGTCAAGATCTTAATCTCAGACAAAATGCCCTTTAAGCTATCAAAAATTTAAAAAGATACTGAAGGTCACTGCATAATGATAAAAGGTTCAATACATCAACAAGAAATATCTATCCTAAACATACATGCACTGAACATAGGAGCACCAACTTTCATAGAGCAGCTCCCAGGTAAACTAAAAAAAGATATTGAATCCAATACCATCATAACTGGGTACTTTAATACCCCACTCACAACCCTAGACAGATCACCAGGACAAAAAAATCAGCAACGAGATCCGAAACCTCAATGTGACACTTGACCAAATGGACTTAATAGATAACCACAGAACCCTCCATCCAAACACCACACAACACAAATTCTATTCATCACCGCATGGAAAGTAAGCTAAGAGCGACCATATACTTGGCCATAAATGAAGCATAAGCAAATTTAAAACTACAGAATTTTTTTTTTGAGTTGGAGTCTCACTCTGTCACCCAGACTGGAGTGCACTGGCTGCTCCCGGCCACCACAGTCTTGATCTGCTGGGCTCCAGCGATCCTTCCGTCTCTACCTTCCAAGTAGCCAGGATTGCAGGCATGCACTACCATGCCTGGCTGACATTTTTATTTATTGTAGAGATGAGGTCTCACTGCCCAGGTGGGTCCCGAACCCACAGCCTCAGGTAATCCACTCACCTCAGCCTCCCAAAGGCACAGGATAACAGACTGAGCCACCAAGCCCGACTTAAGGACTGAAATTTTACCATGCAACTTCTCGGACCACAGTGGAATAAAAATAATCAATAACACCAACAAGGTCCCCCCAAAACTCACAAAGACATGGACATAAAACAGCATGATGTTAACAACTCCTGGGTCAATGATGAAATCAAAACAGAGATTAAAACATACCTGGAAACAAATGAAAATGAACAAACATCTTACAAAAAACTCTGGGATGCCATGAAAGCTGTAGTAAGAGGGGAATTTATATCCCTAAAAACACACATGAAGAAAATGGAAAAAATCACAAATTAACAACCTAAGAAGCCACCTAAAAAAGCTGGAAAAGCAAGACACAAAAACGCTAATTTCAGCAGAAGAATCCAGATCACCAAAATAAAAGCCTAAATCCAAGGCACAGAAGAAAAAAGATAATAGAAAAAAATCAATGAAACAAAAAGCTGGTTGTTCAAAAGGATAAACAAGATCAATGGTCCCCTACCTAAACTGATCAAGAAAAAGAGAAAAAAAGCCCAAATACATACAATCAGAACACAAAAGATGAAGTCACATCTGACCCTGAGGAAATACAAAAGATCATTAGAGACTACTATGTACACTTGTATGGAAACAAACTTGAAAACCTTAAGGAAATGAATTTTCTGACATTACTCAACCTACCTAGGTTGGAACAAGAAGAAATTGAGAGCCTAAATAGACCAATAACAATCAAGGGAATTGACTACATAATAAGAAAACTACCTACAAAAACAAAAGCGCGGGTCCAGATGGCTCTCCAGCAGAATTCTACAAGACATTTAAGAAGGAGCTGATACCAATCCTACTGAAGGTATTCCCGGCGACAGAAAAAGATGGAACTCTCCCCAAATCATTTTTATGAAGCCAACATCATATAGATACCCAAGCCAGGTAAGGTTCCAACAAAGAAAGAGAACTACAGGCCAATATCTTTGATGAACATAGATGCTAAAATTCTGAACAAGATCCTAGCAAACCAATTTAAACAATACATCTCAAAAATCATCCATCATGACCAAGTAGGCTTCATACCTGGGATGCAAGTCTGCTTCAACGTTCATAAAACCATAAATGCAATAAAATACATCAACAGATGTCAAAACAAAAATCACATGATTACATCATTAGATGCAGAAAAAGCACAAACGTCAGAGAATAGCCAGAACAATCCTCAGCAAAAACAAACAAACAAAAAAAAAAAACAAAGCAGGTGGAATCACATTACCGGACTTCAAACTTTACTATAAAGCTACAATCATCAAAAGAGCTTGGTATTGGTATAGAAACAGGCATATAGATCAACGGAATAGAATTGAGATTCCAGAAGCAAAACCTCAATTTCTCAACCAACTCATCTTCAACAAGGCCTCCACCACCTACCACTGGGGAGAGGAGAACCTATTCAGTCAATGGTGCTGGGAAAACTGGCTGACCACAAGCAGAAGATTGAAACAGGACTCCTATCTATCCCCATGCACAAAGGTTAATCCCAAATAGATCAGAGACCTAAATGTAAAACCTCAAACCATAAGATCCTTAGAAAATGAAGGAAATACCCTCATGGAAATCGGAACTGGCATCCAATTCCTGAACAAAATCCGAAACCCACAGGTCATAAGAGACAAGATAAACAAGTGGGACCTTATTAAATTGACAAGCTTCTGCAAGACCAAAGAAACCATTAAGAGAAGAGGGAGACAGTCTACAGACTGGGAAAACATATTTGCCAACACCAGGTCTGACAAAGGTTTGACATCCTGAATCTACAGGGAATTAAAACGTGCTGAAAGGAAAAAAACAAACAACCCCATTATAAAATGGGCAGAAGATATGAACAGACACTTCACAAAAGAGGACATCCGAGCAGCCAACAAACACATGAAGAAATGTTCAACCACACTAATCATCAGGAAGATACAAATCAAACCCACACTGAGATACCACCTAACTACAGTCAGAATGGCAATTATCAACAAGTCAAAAAATAACAGCTGCTGGAGAGGGTGTGGCAAGGGAGTGTGGAGAGGGAACACTTCTGCACTATTGGTGGGAGTGTAAACTAGTGCAACCTTTGTGGAAAGCAGTGTGGTGATTCCTAAAAGCTCTAAATATCAACCTCCCATATGACCCCACAATCCCCCTACTGGGAATATACCCTGAAGAACTCAAATCACTCTATAAAAAAGATACCTGCACACGTATGTTTATCGCAGCATTGTTCACAGTAGCAAGAATCTGGAAACAACCATGCCATCCATCAAAAGAGGACTGGATTTTAAAAATGTGGTACATATACACGATGGAATACTACACAGCCATAAAAAAGAACAAAATCATGAATTTTGCAGCAACCTGGATGGATCTAGAGTCTATAATACTGAGTGACCTCTCACAGAAACAAAGATCCGAGTATCACATGTTCTCACTCATAAAATGGACCTTGAACATTCAATGTAATACTATAAGAAAATGACTGACAGTACTGGGAAACTATGGTGGAGGAGGAGATGGGATTAACAGTAGCAAATATCTGTCTGGGAAGGGGAAACACCTCTTATCAACAGGGTGCCTGAATGAAACGTCATTGTACACCCAACCCTTTACTGTACCCCACAAAACCATAATAAAAAATATTGATTAAAAAAAAAGAAAGCCAGGCTCTGTGGCTCAGCCTGTAATCCCGCACCTTTGGGAGGCTGAGGATTGCCTGAGACCATGAGTTCGAGACCCGCCTGGGCAGCGAGACCTCATCTCTACAATAAATCAAAAAATCAGCCGGGCATGGTAGCACGTGCCTGTAGTTCCAGCTACTTGGAAGGCAGAGGTAGAAGGATCACTGGAGCCCAGTAGGTCAAGGCTGCGGTGGCCGGGAGTGGCCACTGCACTCCAGTCTGGGCGACAGAGTGAGACTCCAACTAAAAAAAAAAAAAGAAACCTACAAAACGCTGCTCAAAGAAATCAAAGATGACACAAACAAGTGGAAAAATATCCCATGCTCATGGATTGGCTGAATCAACATTGTGAAGATGTCCATCTTACCTAAGGCATTCTACAAATTCAATGCAATACCCATCAAATTACCAGCAACATTCTTCTCAGACCCAGAAAAAACAACACAGGAATTCATATGAAAACACAAACATCCAAGAATGGCCAGAACAGTCCTCAGCAAAAAAAGAACAAAGCAGATGGTATCACATTACCAGACTTCAAACTTTACTATAAAGCTACAATCATCAAAACAGTTTGGTATTGGTATAGGAACAGGCATATAGATCAATGGAATAGAATTGAGATTCCAGAAGCAAAACCTCAATTTCTCAACCAACTCATCTTCAACAAAGCTTCCACCAGCTACCACTGGAGAGAGGAGAACCTATTCGGTAAATGGTGCTGGGAAAACTGGCTGACCACATGCAGAAGATTAAAACAGGACCCCTTTCTATCGCATACACAAAAATTAACTCCAAATGGATCAGAGATCTAAATGTAAAATCTCAAACCATAAGAACCTTAGAAAACGAAGGACATACCCTCATGGAAATTGGAACTGGCATCCAATTCTTGAACAAAACCCGAAACCCACAGGCCAAAAGAGATAAGATAGACAAGTCTGACCTCATTAAACTGACAAGCTTCTGCAAAGCCAAAGAAACCATCAAGAGAGCAGGGAGATAGCCTACAGACTGAAAAAATGTATTTGCCAACACCAGGTCTGACAAAGGCCTAACATCTTGCATCTACAAGGAACTCAAACGTGCTGAAGAGAAAAAAACAAACAACCCCATTTTAAAATGGGCAAAAGATATGAACAGACACTTCAAAAAGGATGACATCCAAGCAGCCAACAGACACATGAAGAAATGTTCAACCTCATTAATCATCAGGGAGATGCAAATCAAAACCACACTGAGATACCACCTAACTCCAGTCAGAATGGCAATTATCAACAACTCAAAAAAAATAACAGCTGCTAAAGAGGGTGTGGTGAAAAGGGAACACTTCTACACTGTTGGTGGGAGTGTAAACCAGTGCAACCTCTGTGGAAAGCAGTGTGGCGATTCCCAAAAACTCTAAATTTCAATGTCCCATAGGACCCTGTAATCCCACCCCTGGGAATATATCCTGAAGAATTCAAATCACCCTATAAAAAAAAGATACTTGAACATGTATGTTTATCGCAGGATTGTTCACAATAGCAAGAACCTGGAATCAACCATGCTGCCCATCCAAAGAGGACTGAATTTTTAAAATGTGGTACATATGCACGATGGAATACTACACAGCCAAAAACAGAACAAAATCATGAATGTCACAGCAACCTGGATGGAACTAGAGTCTATAATACTGAGTAACCTCTCACAGAAACAAAGATCCAAGTATCACATGTTTTCACTCATATAATGGACCTTGAACACCCAATGTAATACTATAAGAAAATGACTGACAGGAGTGGGAAACTTTGGGGTGGGGAGGGAGATGGGATTAACAGTAGTAAATATCTGTCTGGGGACAGGAAAACACCTCTTATCAACAAGGGTGTCTGAATGAAACATATTTGCATACCTAACCCTTAACTGTACCCCACAATATCATAATTTAAAAAAATAAAAAATAAAAAAATCAATGAAACAAAAAGCTAGTTCTTCGAAAGGATAAACAAGATCAATGGTCCCCTAACTAGACTGACCAAGAAAAAGAGAGGAAAAGCCCCAATAAACACAATCAGAAACACAAAAGTTGAAGTCACATCTGACCCTGAAGAACTACAAAAGATCATTAAAGACTACTATGTACACTTGCATGGAAACAAACTTGAAAACTTTACGTAAATGGAGGACTTTCTGTCATCACTCAACCTGCCTAAGTTGA
The DNA here is from genome assembly GCA_027257055.1 of Cephalopachus bancanus. Taxonomy (NCBI): domain Eukaryota; kingdom Metazoa; phylum Chordata; class Mammalia; order Primates; family Tarsiidae; genus Cephalopachus; species Cephalopachus bancanus. The sequence goes on along the minus strand of JAPVLO010001569.1, from coordinate 9,236 downwards.
AACAAGAAGAAATTGAGACTCTAAATAGACCAATAACAATCAAGAAAATGACTACATAATAAGAAAACTACCTGCAAAAAAAAGCACTGGACCAGATGACTTTCCAGCAGAATTCTACAAGACATTTAAGGAGGAGCTGATACCAATCCTACTGAAAGTATTCCAAGCGATTGAGAAAGATGGAAGCCTCCCAAATCATTTTACGAAGTTAACATCACATTGATATCCAAACCAGGTAAAGATCCAACAAAGAAAGAGAACTACAGGCCAATATCTTTGATGAACATAGATGCCAAAATTCTTAACAAGATCCTAGCAAACCGGATTCAACAACACATCTCAAAAATCATCCACTATGACCAAGTAGGCATCATCCCTATGACACAAGGCTGGTTCAACATTCCCAAAAACATAAATGTCATTAAATACATCAACAGATGTCAAAACAAAAACCACATGATTATATCATTAAGTGCAGAAAATGCTTTTGATAAAATCCAGCACCCTTCCTGACAAAATCCCTCGAACACCTAGGCATACATGGAACATACCTCAAAATGGTAAAGGCCATCTACAAGAAAACCACAGGTAGCATACTCCTAAACAGACAAAAATTTGAACCATTTCCCCTGAAAACTGGAACAAGACAAGGATGTCCACTCTCTCCCCTCCTGTTCAATATAGTATTGGAAGTCCTAGCTAGAGCAATCTGAAAAGAGAAGCCATCTGGGGTATCCAAATAGGAAAAGAGGAAGTCAAGTTATCCCTCTTTGCTGATGACATTATTGTGTACCTTGAAAACCCAAGAAAATTTGCCAAAAGCCTCCTTGCACTGATAAAGGCCTTTGACAAAGTCTCAGGGTATAAAATGTTCTCACTCATATAGTGGACCTTGACCATCTATTGTAATGTTATAAGAAAAGGATTGACAGTAGTGGGAAACTATGGAGTGGGGAGGGAGGGGAAGGGAGGTGGGATTAACGGTAGTCAATATCTGTCAGGAGATGGGGAGACACCCCTTATCAACACGGGTGCCTGAACAAAGCATATTTGTATACCTAACCCTTAACTGTATGCCAAAATATCAAAATAAAAAATATTGATTTAAAAAATTTAAATTTAAAAAACATCTGTTTTGCTACAAGAACTGTATATCAGGATAGGCAGGGATATGCAATAGCAAAAGTCTACTCTCAAATCTGAAAAAAAAGATTTCTGGAAACAAATGAAAATGAAGAAACATCTTACCAAAACCTCTGGGATGCCATGAAAGCAGTTATTAAAGGGGCATTTATATCTCTACAAACACATATCAAGAAAATGGAAAGATCACAAGTTAATAACCTAAAAAATCACCTAAGGGAATTGAATAGGCAAGGCAACCAAAACCCTAAGTTTAGCAGAAGAATCCTGATCACCAAAATAAAAGCCCAAATACAGGACGTAGAAGACAAGTATATCATAGAAAAAAATAAAACAAAAAGCTGGTTATTTGAAAGGATGAACAAGATTGATCCCTAGCCAGAATGACCAAGAAAAAGACAGAAAAAGTCCAAATAAACATAATCAGGAACACTAAAGATCAAGTAAAAATGGCCTCAAAGAAATTCAAACGACTATCAGAGATCACTATACACACCTGAATGGAAACAAACTCAATAACCTAAATAAAATGAATAATTACAAGTCAGAAAATTGACTCTATAATAAGAAAACTGCTTTAAAAAAAAAAAACCAAGCCCTGGACCAGATGGATTTACAGCAGAATTCTACAAAACATACAAGGAGATGCTAATACCAACCATTGAAAGTATAACAGGCAATCGAGAAAGACAGAACACTTTCCAAATCATTGTTGAAGCTAGCATCGCACTGATACCCAAACCGGGTAAAGATTCAACTAAAAAAGACAACTAGAGGTCAATATTTCTGATGAACATAGATGCCAAAATACTCAACAAGATTCCAGCAAATCAGAAGCAACACATCTCAAAAATCATCCACCATGAGTGAAAGGTGCAGGAAGCGACCAGAGGGGTGGCTCCCAAAAAGGCGCTGACACACCAGACAACAAAGACCCTCGGTCCCGGCCTCTGCAAGCACAATTCCCCACCCGTGCCAATTTCAAACCTCTCACACCGTCAACTTCCCATGCACGTGTCAATTTCAAGCTTTCCCCAGTGAGCCAATTTCAAACTTGCAAGCCTCCAATCAGTAGCCAGCTTTGTTATGCATCCAATAGGGCCATAACACGGCATTGGCCCCACCCTACTCCCATGTAGCTCCTCCAATAGGAGCATAGCACGGCCCCTTCTGGCCCCTGTCAGACTGATAAATACAGCCCTCTCCCTGCAACACTCTCTCTCCATCTCTCTCTCTCTCTCTCTCTCTCTGTTGCTCTCTCCCTCTCTGTAGCTCTCTCCCTGCCTCTCTCCCACTTCCTCTCTCTCTCTTACTCTCTCTTTCTCTCTTTCTTTTTTCCCATTGCAGATCCCCTCTGTAACAACCCTTTTAATAAATCTCTTGGTCCTGGCCGGGTGTGGAGTCATTACTGGTGCCAAACTTCTTACATTGGTGCCATGACTCGGATCAGGTGTTCTCCCACCCTGGTGCGGTTCTAACCCCATAGGTGGGATCTCCGACATGGTGCCAGTGGCCACTCCAGCCCTCCCGGACTTTCCCCACCGTTTTGAACGCCTGACCTGCATCCACCAGCGACCATTGGATAGGTGAGTTCCCCAGACCTGGAAGCCTGAAACTTGCCCGGGATCACTGGGGGGAACTGGCCGTTGATCGTCCAGCAGCCCCTCCGGCCCCAGGGCAAGGAGGAATGCACCCTGCCTCGGCCATCATGGTCACAGCGGACCCTGAAGGCTTCCTTTTCACCCTTTCTCTCACCAAGCCACAGCTAAAGGTTCTTTCCTCCTCTTTATCTCTCACACACCTTCCCAGGGCTGCCAGGCTGCAGTGGGCCCCAGTGGTCCCACGTCTGCTAACCCGTAGCAGATCTTGCCTAACTCCCCGCCCAAGGAATCCCCAGGGGTCCCACGTCTGCTGGCCCACAGCAGATTTCGAAGGACTCCCATATCTGTTGGGTAACAGGGAGCCTCAGAGGCTCCATGTTTGTTGTCCCACAGTAAGCCCTATTCAACTGGCAGGAATCTCAAACCCGCTTCCACCCGCCGCCCAGTCAAGTGCTTTCAGTCTGATCCAAAAATCCTCGTGCTAGGTTCTTTGACCCCCTCGGTTCTCCAGGACGACCCTGGTTGTGCCAAACCCCTGTGACAACAGGCTTTGCCACAACCACACTTTTCGGACAGACAATTCTTCAGGGGGATGCCCTGCCATGAACATCCCCGCCTCTGTCTCAATTTAAATCCCTCTAATCTTTACCCTCCACTCATGCTAGCATCTGTCACCTCTTCTACAACTTCTCCTTCTCCCACTGTTCTACACACACTTCAGCCTCCTCTCCAAAACTCCCCTCCCCCCACTGCAGACACTGTAAGTCCCAGTTCCACTACCCCCTCCTCCATCTCAGATTTTGACCCTGCAGACAAGCCCCCCCTTTACAGGAAACCTCAACAGCCTCAGGCTCCCCCTCCCCCACCCCCGTCTTCGGCAGCTCCCTGCTCTACTCTGGCAGCTCAATCCCTATATCCTCCCCTTCAAATTGTTCCCCAGTGTAGCCCTCCAGTAACCCGAACCAAGGCCGCACCGGTCATCCTAGCAGTTTACTAATATTGCTTTAAACTCTATAAAGGGACAAACTCTTTTGGCAATATATTTTATCTCCCAGTCAGCACCAGGTATTAGGCACAAAATCCAAAAATTAGAAAAGGGCCCACAAACCCCTCAATTAGAGCTATTGGACACAGCCTCTAAAATCTTTAACAACCAAAAGGAGGAAAGAATACAGGACCACCAACATAAGCAGAAAGCACTTCAGCTTTTATCTACCACTTTAGCGGAAAAGGTCACCACTGATAATCTCTACCCCAGATGGTCAATAGCAGAAGAGTTACACAGCCCCCTTCCCAGGTTTGTTTCTGATGCCGTCAAAATGGGCATATGGTCAAAGACTGTCAAGCCCTGCCCACCAGCAAAACCCCGTCCCAAATGCAAACATCATGGACATCAGGCTCATGTTTGCCTTGTTCACCTAGCCAGAGGAGAGCACATGGCCTAGAGGCTTGCTGCTATTAAGGGACATCAAGCATCTTACGCAATCTCAAAAGGGGATCTCTTGGGCTTGCTCCAGTCAGATTGACTTGCCCCTAACTTGGTAGCCCCAATGTCTTCGGACCAAACTATTAAACCAACCGAGACCAGGGTGGAAATATCAGTAGCTGGCAGGGTTATATCATGTGTTGTTAATACAGGGGCTACATGCTTAGTTCTACTTAAATTTCCTGGTCCACTCCTTCCTTCACCCCTTTTGGTTGTGGGGGTACAGAGCATTATATCCAGGCCCCTCACTATGCCATTACTTCCATGTATTCTGGGAAATAAAATATTTCAACACTCTCTCCTTATTATGCCAACGTGTCCAGCTCCATTACTAAAAGGGGACATTATGACAAAAATTAAAACTCATATTATTCTTTACCCTGAGCCATCACCACTGTGCTTTTTGGGTGCCTTTTGTATAGCTTTAAATTTCCCTAATAGTTTCACGTTGGATCCTATCTAAGCCCTTCCACTGCATATAAACTTATTGCTTTGGTTAAAACCCTAAGGCTAGGAAAAATGTAAAGAAAGTTGTTGGTGTAAGGTATGTTTTTAGTAAGAAAGGATAAAGAATGGATAAATAATTGTATAGAAAAAATATTGTATGGTACATTTTTGTTCTATAATAGAATAGCTGGTTGAAGAAAGTATAAAACAAAAATAGAAGGTTTAAGCATGTCGAAAAATGGTATGAGTTTATCGAACATGGTAGGTGAAAGTCTGTTTAAAAAAAGGTAAGGGAAATTCTGTAAACACTCAAGGCTACAAAAAGGGCTCATAATTTTGTCCTTTATGGCTGCGTAATATTCCATCATGTATATACACCACATTCTTTATCCAGTCTTCTTTCTGTGGACAACACAGTTAGTTCTACACATACATGTTTATTGCAGCATTATTCACAATAGCACAAACGGCAGTACCATTCATAAAAAATCTTACCACCCCCTGCACACAAAATCCTACTGTTCATTTCCCCCCACCCTCAGAAATTCCCCTATTCACAGCTTCAACTCAACCAACACTTGTGAATGTTACCTGTGCCCCACCTGGCTTCTTCTTCTGGTGCTGTCCCTGCACATCACTTAACTTTTCTTTTAGATATGCTCTCTTCCAAGTTTTCTGTCTACCTCCACAGCCTGCTCTAGGACAGCACAATACTACCATCCTTGTGCTCATTAGAAGACTGGCCAGAACAAGTCGCTGTTCTACACTTACAAGGAACCTTCATCAAACTCTCACCTGCGGAAATCTACACCTTCAGCATCTACCTTTGGGCCCCGCTCTGGCTGGTTCTGCACCCTTCCACCACCTTACCCCCACAATGCCCCCAACCAGCAGGATGCAGCCAGAAAGAGTAACAACACCCCTCCCCATAAAAAACAAAAAAGGTGGGAATGAAAGGTGCAGGAAACGACCAGAGGGTCGGCTCCCAAAATGGCGCCGACACACCGGACAACAAAGGCCCTCGGTCCTGGCCTCTGCGAGCACAATTCCCCGTGTGTGTCAATTTCAAACCTTTCTGGTGTCAATTTCGAGCTCCCCCCCCCCCCCGCACGTCAATTTCAAACTTGCAAGCCTCCAATCAGTAGCCAGCTTTGTTATGCGTCCAATAGGACCATAACACGGCATTGGCCCCACCCTACTCCCATGCAGCTCCTCCAATAGGAGCATAGCCCCTTCCGTCCCCTGTCAGGCTGATAAATACAGCCCTCTCCCTGCAACTCTCTCTCTCTGTCTCTCTTTCTCTCTCTCTCTCTGTCGCTCTCTCCCTCTCTGCAGCTCTCTCCCTGCCTCTCTCCCACTTCCTCTCTCTATCTTACTCTCTCTTTCTCTCTTTTCTTTTTTCCCATTACAGATCCCCTCTGTAACAATCCTTTTAATAAATCTCTTGGTCTTGGCTGGGTGTGGAGTCATTACTGGTGCCAAACTTCTTACAATGAGCAAACAGGCTTCATCCCTAGGATGCAGGCTTGCTTCAACACCTGCAAGACCATAATTGAAATTCAATACATCAACAGATGTTAAAACAAGAATCACATAATTATGTCATTAGATGCAGAACAAGCTTTTGATAACATCCAGCATCTCTTTTTTATAAAGCTATACAGGGGGTATACCTCAAAATAGTAAGAGCCTTCTATGATAAACCCACAGTCAGCATATTACTAAACAGATAGAAACTGGAAGCATTTCCCCTAAAAACCAGAACAGGGCAAGGCTGCCCACTCTCAACTCTCCTGTTCAACATAGTGTTGAAAGTCCTAGCTAGAGCAATCAGAAAAGAGAAGGAAACCAAAGGTACCCAAACAGGAAAAGAAGTTATCCCTATTTGCTGACAATATGATTCTGTACATTGAAAATCCAAGACAATCTGTCAAAAACCTCCTGGCACTGATAAAGAACTTTTGAAAAGTGTCAGGGTACAAAATTAACATGTAAAACACAGTTGCATTCTTATATACCAGCAACGAACAGGGAACCAAATAAAAAACGCAATCCCATTCATAATAGCCACTAAAAAAAAGAAATACCTCAGCATCGTCCCTAACAGAGAAGTGAAATACCTCTACAATGAAAACTACAAATCACTGCTCAAAGAAGTCAAGATGACAAAAACAAATTAAAAAATATTCCATGCTTATGGATTGGAAGAATCAACATTGTTACGATACTCAACATCTTGAGATTACCCACTACTGGTACATTTCTTCCTTATTATATAATTTTGAATATTTGTTGCACAGACCAGGAGTGCTGTGAGTTCAGATAAATCATACATATTTACACATCCCAACACAAATACTGTCTCTGCTGCTTGCTGACACCAACAGTTTAAGCAAAAATACCTGCATAGACTCTAACTTATTTTTTAATACAGTTTTAGATTTCAACATATTAATCCACTTGCTCTAAACTTGCTCTAAAAAATTGTTCTCAAACGTTATAATATAAGCTTGCTTCCTAAATTTCCTACCTCAGTATTGATAACCCTGTGGCCTGTCAGCTTAGTAGGGCTCTTTAACTTTTTTAACTTTTTCCAGTTTAAAAATATTCATCCGTATTCAGGGATGTCATCACTTCATCTTTGTACCTTTTTTTCCTAATTTATGAAGACTTTCTATCACCAACATTCTTGGGATAAAATACTTTTATTTGTTAAAGATACTACAAAATAACTGCATACTGATGACAGACTAAGGTTTTTTAAAAAGCACATATCCACATACTAGAATCTAAATTTTCCACTAGGTCACTAGCTTTCCTTAGGTCACTACAAATAGAAATCCCCTTCATCTAAGATGATTGTTAATATCTTTTAAATGTCTAATTCTCTAAACATCTGGATTTCTCATAGTGGTAGCCTAGAGCCATAGCTCATATAGCTGGAAGAGACTGGGCTTAGAGAATGCCTGGTTTTATAGATGAGGCAAAAAGAGGCCCAGAGGAGCAGGATAGATGCTTCCAGTGAAGAATGAAGTACTCTGATTGAGATGAAGAATGGAAGAATATCTTGCTAATGAGTAACAAGGTTACTCCTACTAAGACAAAGCACTTATCAAAAGAGCAAAAGGAGCAAAGGACAAGATGATATGTTCTTTAGTTAATTTTTGAGACAGGGATCCCGCTAAGATGATACTATAAGAGAAAGATGTCACTTACCAGCAGCACCTGACTCAAACGGATCATCATCGACTTGATCGGTCTTTCATCTTCTTCTCCCAGGCCCTGAAATGCATCTTCATTTTCAGCCAGAGGACAAACTTCCAAAGACTAAAACAGAGAATAGACATTAGGTATCCATGAAAGTCACATCCTCATTTTAAAAGGTTCTTAAAAATGTTCATCTTACCTTCTTAATGAATAGAATAGCTGAATTATGACTTTTTATAAGGATGACTTTTTATACTGCCCGGTTTCCCTGAGATTGGAAAATTCATTATCTTCTTTCTTCTGATTTTTGTCTCCTATTCATGACTTCACTTAATTCAAGCATTCCATTTCTCTATTTTATCAAGAATCTAGAAATAGCACTTAATCACATAACCAAGAGATTAGACCCACAACTTCCTTTGCATCACTGGTTGGAAGACAACTAAAAAACAATCTTCATCTCATTATCACGATTGAGTTTTATGTCTCCTTTTCAGTAAAATCCTCACCTTTCCCATCATATTCATGTCATCTTTTCAACTTATTATTCCCTTTTAAATTGTGTCTTCGTTTTCCATCCTTCTCTCGTTGTTTCCAATAGGGCCATCTCTAGTGATAAAACAGAAAGCTAGGTTTTCAACCACAACTACATGAACTCTGGAAAAGCCGTAATGTAAGTTCAGGTTCTGACTCCACTCTCATTAGCAGTGTCCACAAAGGCAACTCAGATTCTTTCAGATTAGCCATCAAATACCTTTGAATAACCTCCCCTACTGTGTCTAAGGCCCTGTGCCAGGCTCTAAGCCTCAGTTTCTTGGATTGTATCACAGGGGCAATGCCAACTACCTCAGAGAGTTGTGAGGATCAAAGCAGGCAAAGACTGTAGATTACTGACCAAAAGCTAGATATCACCTTAACACGTTAGGTGTATTCTATTTCAAACAACTTATCTTCTTCAGTTTTATTCAAACGACTTATTCTCCAAAATTTCCTTTCAGTTTGGTCCTGGATCACACCTACCAAATGCGTCTGTTCCCAATTTTCAAAGACTTCAGAAGGAGAACTCCATATGCTATCAGGAGGTAGGTGTGTGGCATACCTTGGTGATATACCTTGCTACCTCTTAACTCAGATGTTCCCAAAGGAAAGATGTGGCCAAAGCATGTCCTACTCTCCCTAGAGCCCTCTCAAATGCACACAACTCACGTAACTCAGGTATGAAACTGCCTTCTGATCGGAGACCACTTCCAGCAGTACTCCCTTGCAGATCAAAACATCGACTGAACCAAATCACTACTTTTTTTAAAATCGAAAAGACTCCTAGGGCTCACCAAGAGCAGGTCCTTCATTCC
>JAPVLO010001568.1:0-64214 GCA_027257055.1 Cephalopachus bancanus | reverse complement strand
TTTTCCCCTTTTCCCCCCCTTTCTACTCGCACAACCAATTAAGCCCTGTGAGCTCAAAACATAGAAACTCTGAGTGGGTTGCCAAGCTAACTTAGAATTCATTGTCCCTTCTTCCACAAACTGCATTTTTTGGTTTTCAAACAATTTATAATTTAAACTTGTGTCACGTCTAAGAGCCTTAGTATTGATCACAGGCTTCTGGGTCATGATCTTAGGATTTATTGGAGGTGTAAATTGTAGAATATAGTTTTAAAAGACGGCCATTTTGTTGAAAGAATGCGGCTGGGTTACTTGCAGGTAGCCGACTGTGAACTTTGGACTGCACCACATCCCAAACATTCTGTGATGGGCCACTTTCATTTGTAAAATAAATACTTAAGCTTCTATACAATTGTTTACCTTGGCATAAATCAATCAGCTTAGGATAAAAAAGGTTTATAGAATAAGTCAGTCACAGATTAGGTTATCCTTTGTTATGGGATTTTTAAGATTATCATATGAAAAGGGTTTAAAGGCAATCCCTGATTAAGTTTTCATGGATTAAGTTTTCTGGTGGGTGGGTGACGCCACTCTCACATCTGACTTTGTGTATGAAAGACCCATTGTAATTCCCAATATCACACACTTTGCTTCAGCACTAGACTGGAGTCCAGTCTCTTTCTTTCTCTTTCTTCTTCCTCCCATTCGCTGACACCGTCTCCACATTTGGGGTACACTGATCTGGCTGGAGCTGGTCTCCAGCAGTAGTCAAGGTCCCTCCCAGTATGATGTCAAAGTTCTGAGGCTGATGTCATCAATGACTATTTGACATGCTGGTTTCCCTGACTTTTCTTGCCTCTTCTAATGTAAAAGTTAGCCTTTTAGTAAATCTACTGATTCAGTGAAATAACCATTAATCATTCTTCTCAGACCGAGAAATTGCAATAAAGAAATAATATGAAACAATAAACAATCATATATAGCCAAAAGAGTCTTATCAAAAAAACAAAGCAGGATCTACCGCAGTTCCAGACTTCAAACTTTACTATATGTTTACAGTAATCTACACAGCCTTGTATTGATACAAGAATAAGTCCATAGGCCAATGGGTCAGGACAGAGAATGAAATCTTCAAATTCTCAACCAAATCATCTTTTAAAAAACCTCCAAGACCCACTTGTTAATGGAGAACAAATTCAGAAAATGGTGCTGGGAAAATCTGAGTACATGCATAAGATAGAAACAGGACAACTATCTATCACCATACACATTAACTCTAAATGGATTAAAGACCTAAACGTAAAGCACCAAAATTATAATAATCTTAGAAAAGGCTGGAAACACCATTAGGGAAACTGGAACTGGGAACAAATTACTCTTCAGAGCCCTAAATACCCATGTTTTAGGAAGTAAGTTCCAAAAGTAGGATCTCACCAAATTAATATACTTCAGAAGAGCAGGGATACAGCGAACAGAATGGGAAAAACGTTTTCCCAACTACATACCTGTATAAAGGCATAGCATCTAGGATCTAGAAGAAACTCAAACATTCAGAAATATTAGACAAACATTCCCTTTGAAAAGTGTGCAAAATACGTGATTGGACACTTTTCATAAAAAGAAATACAGGCAGCCAGCAGATACATGAAAATTGCCAGTCTCTCTCATCATCAAGGAAATGCATATGAAACCACTTTGAAATACCACATACGACCTGTAGGCCTGGCCATCATTAATAAAACAAATGATAACAGATGCAGGCAAGGATTTGGGAAGAAATAAATACTTCTACACTCTATTTGGACTGAAAAGTAGAGCAACATCTTTGGAAAAACAGTGTGTTGGTTTGTAAAGGGACAAGATATTGACCTAACATGTGACAAATTAATACCGCTGTTGTATATATACCTGGAGGAACTCAAATCATTTCACCAAAACGATACCTGCACCAGTATGGGTTTCGCATCTGTAGTCACAATTGCAATAAAACATGGTACCAATAATGATGACCATCAAAGCTGGAATGGATAAAAGAAATGTGGTATATACACAGTGGAATATTATGCAGCCATTAAAAAGGACAGATATAAGGATTTTGCAGAAAGTATGATGGATATGAGGTACTTCATTTTCAGTGATTTATCACTGAAAAAAGAACACAATTCCATATGTTCTAACTGAGAATTTGTCCACAGGCCAATTGATCAGGACAGAGAATGATATCCTCAAATTCTCAACCAACACATCTTTCAAAAACCGTCTAAGACCCACTGGGTAATTGAGAACATATTCAGTAAATGGTGCTGGTAAAAAGCTAACAACATACACAAGATTGAAACAGTACACCTATTTATCACCATGCACATTAACTCTACATGCATCAAGCCTAAAGGTAAAACACCAAATTATAATAATCTTAGAAAACTCAGGAGACACCCTTAGGGAAACTGGAACCAGAAAGAAAATCCTCTTCAGATCCATAAATATCCATGCCTTAAGAAGTAAGTTAGACAAGTAGTATCTCATCAAATTAATATACTTCTACAAAAAAAAAAAAAAGAAACCATCAGAAGAGCAGGGATACAGCCAACAAAATGGGAAAAACAATTCTCCACCTACATATCTGTAAAAAGGGGTAACATCGAGGACCTACAAGTAACTCAAATACTCGGAAAAATCAGACAACAATTCACTATGAAAAGGGTGTAATATACATGATTGGACCCTTTTCATAAGCGGAGATATGGGCAGCCAGCAGGCACATGAAAAGTGCTCAGACTCACTCATCATCAAAGAAATGCAAATGAAACCACTTTGAAATACAACATACCACATGCAAGACTGGACACCATTAATAAACGAAAATATAATAGTTATAGGTCTGGATTTTGGAAGAAATAAATGCTTCTACACTGCATGTGGGCTGAAAAGTAGAGCAACATCTTTGGAAAACAGTGGGTTGGTTTGTAAAGGGACAAGACATTGACCTACCAAGTGACTCATTAATTCTCCTGTTGAGAATATACCTGGAGGAGCTCAAATAATTTTACCAAAAGATACATGCACCAGTTTTATTTTTGCAGCTCTAATCACAATTGCAAAAAACATGGTACCAAACATGCTGCCCATCAAAGCTGGAAGGGATGAAATAAATGTAGTATACACAGTGGAATATTTTGCAGCCATAAAAAAGATAGTTAGAAGGTTTTTCCAGGACGTTTAAGTATATGAGGTAGGTCATTTTCAGTGATTTATCACAGAGAGAAAGAAAAGAGTTCCATATGTTCTCACTCATGAGCTGAACTTGATCACTTATAGAGCTGTTGAAAGTGATTGGCAGTAGTGGAAAACTCGTTAAGGGTAGGGGTGAGATAGGCAGAAAAGGGATATAGCTAAAGATGTGAGGGGCATACCTCTTCAACCAGGGACCCTGCATAATCAATGTTTGTATATCTAACTCTCAATTTTACCCCACATTTTTTAAAATATTAAAATAAATAATTAATTAAATATATAAATGTTAGCTTTTAAGCATATAACTTTCTTTATTTGTTTAATATATATATATTTTACTGTAAAAATTGTTACAATACAAGGTTGAGTCTAGAAATGTTCATTATACAGGGATTCATTTTTTAAGAATTGTATATACTCCAATGATAACTCATTTTCCTTTTGATACGTTGGAATACATGGTATAATTCTGCCTTCAAAATTGACAACTACAGTATTTCTCACAGAAATTCTGAATGTTTTATTCGGTCTAAATTGAAGATTGTTGAGATTCCAGATCTATATCATTCTTAAAAAATTGAATCTTGAGATTCAGTGTACCTAAGTGCTATTCAGAAGGCAGATTGCATAATAAATCTTAAAATTTTAGAAAATAAAACAGTATCGTAGTTTAATACAATTTTTCCATCCTTACAATTTGTGTACATATTCTTGGTGCACTCTGTATTTTCTGGTTGTTAATTTGGTTTAAATGTTACAGATGTCCAATCCTTAGAGAAAAGTTTCACTTATATGTTTGTAGGAAACATAAAATAACGTTTCCATTATATTTTAACCAAATTTATATTTTTAAATTTGTATTTAAGTGTATTTCCATGGAATCGCCTAGTTTTTCTCTACCTAATACATAATGCTGTACTCTGCAAGAAAATATCCGATAATCTGATACTGTTAATCACCAAGTATTTAAAATGAGGCACACGGAAAAAAGCAAATTTGAGGACCAATATATATAAATCAAAATAACATGGAAATTTACAATGTAGTAAGAATTTCGGCACTGCATTAGTATAAGATTTTAGATAATTGAAAATTATGGAAAATTGATTATGATCTCAGCAAAAGCAATGTTCAAATGTTGTAGGAAAAACTGCTCAAAGAATATTACACAATATAAAAAACATCCAAAAGTTTGTAAACCAAAGAAAGTGCAAATTATTATTTGGTTGTGCTATAACCAAGCTCCAACAGGACTCCATGACCATAATAAAAGACTACCTTGTAGGCAATCACCTCAAGTCCCCTCCCAGGTTAGGTGTTTCTCGTTCCTCTCAATTAAGACTGCTTAAAATAAAAAAGTGTACCTCGTTTACAGGATTCTTGAATGGTCACTTCTACCTGGAGAAATTTTTGGATAGGAGTGAACACATGCTTATTTTCACTTCTTGGGAATGAAATCCACCATGTCTACCAAATTTGGCAGAGCATTGTACAAAAGTGCTTGAAGCCTAAAGATTCCTCATTAGTCAAGCTCCATCCCATTATAATGTCAAAGTTCTGAGGTTGTTGTGAAAAATGTCAATTTGACATGCTTATTTTCCTGAGTTTACTTAACTCTTTTAATGAAAAATGAGTCTTTTAGTTAATCTACAGATTCAATCAAATAACCATTAAGTTAACATCATTCTTCTCAGGCCTGGAAATTGTAATAAAGAATTCATATGAAACCATAAAAATTCATGAATAGCCAAAAGAATCTTATCAAAAGACAGCAGGAGCTATCGCAGTTCGAGACTTCAAACTATACTATATGTTTACAGTAATCAACTCAGACTGGTATTGGTACAAGAATAGGTCCATAGGCCAAAAGATCAGGACAGAGAATGAAATCCTCAAATTCTCAACCAACTCAGCTTTGAGAAAACCTCCAAGATCCACTGGTTAATGGAGAGCATATTCAGTAAATGGTGCTGGGGAAAGGCTGACAACATGCACAAGATTGAAACAGGACCCCTAACTATCACCATATAACTTAACTCTAAATGGATCAAAGACCTAAATGTAAAACACCAAATTATAACAATCTTACAAAACGCAGGAGACTCCGTTAGGGAAACTGGAACCAGAAACTAATTACTATTTAGAGTCCTAAATACCCATGTCTTAAGAAGTAAGTTAGATACATGGGATCTCATCAAATTAATACACTTCTGCAAAACAAAAAAATCATCAGAAGAGCAGGGATACAGTCAACAAAATGGGAAAAACGATTATCCAGCTATATATCTGAATAAAGGCATAGCATCTAGGATCTACAAGAAACTCAATAACTCAGAAAAATCAGACAAACATTTCCTTTGAAAAGTGTGCAAAATACGTGATTGGATACTTTCATAAGAAGAGATGCGGGCAGCCAGCAGACACATGAAAATTGCTCAACCTCACTAATCATCAAAGAAATGCAAATGAAATCAATTTGAACTACCACATAACCCCTGTAAGATTGCCCATCATTAATAAAACAAACAATAACAGATGCAGGTAAGGATTTGGGAAGACATAAATGCTTCTACACTGCATGTAGACTGAAATGTAGAGCAATATTTTTGGAAAACAGTGTGGTGGTTTGAAATGGGACAAGATATTGACCTAACATGTGACTCAGTAAATTCCCTGTTGAGAATTTATCTGGAGGAACTCAAATCATTTTACCAAAAGATACCTGCACCCGTATGTTTTTTGTAGCTATAATCACAAATGCAAAAAAGCATGGTACCAACCATTTTGCCCATCAGAGCTGGAATGGATAAAATAAATGTGGTATATACACAGTGGAATATTATGCAGACATAAAAAAGGATAGATAGAAGGATTTTGCAGAAAGTTTGCCGGATATGAGGTAGGTCATTTTCAGTGATTTATCACAGAAACAAAGAACAGAGTTCCATATGTTCTCACTCATGAGCTTAACTGGATCCCTTATAGTGCTGTCAAAAGTGATTGGCAGTAGTGGAAAACTGTTTAGGGGGACGGATGACACTGGCAGTGGAGGGATCCTGCTAAGTAAGGGAGGGGCATACCTCATCAACAAGGGACCTTGCTTAATCAATGTTTCTATATCTATCTGATTTGTACAAGCCAATTTTTATAATTAAAAAATAAATAAATAAATGAAAGCTGTGAACATGCAACTGACTTTATTTGTTTATACTATTTTTTATTTATTTTTTTTACTTTAAAAATGGTTACAATTCATGGTTGGGTCTAAAAATGTTCATTATCTAACTCTGAATTGTAACCCACATTTTAAAAAATTAAAATAAATAAATTAATTAAGGCTGTAAAACATGCAACTGCTTTTATTTGTTTCTTCTATTTTTAATTTTTTTTTTACTTTTAATGTTGTTACAATTCAGGATTGGTCCTAGAAATGTTCATTATTCAGGGATTGATATTTTAAGAATTGTGTAACACTCCAATGATAACTCTTTTTCCTTTGAATACGTTGGAATACACGGTATAATTCTGCCTTCAAAATTGACAACTACGGTGTTTCTCACATACATTCTGAATGTTTTATTCTGCCTAAATTGAAACTTGTTGAGATTCCAGATCTATATCATTCTTAGAAAACTGAAACTTGAGATTCAGTGTACCTAAGTGCTATTCAAAAGGCAGAATGCATAATAGATCTTAAAAATTTTAGAAAATAAAACAGTATCATAATTAAAAACAGCTTTTTCCATTCTTAAAATTTGTGTACATTTTTGTGGTGCACTCTGTATTTTCTGGTTGTTAATTTTGATTAAATGTTACAGATGTGCAATTCTTAGAGAAAAGTTTCCCTTATATATTTGAAATAAATATAAAATCACATTCCCTTTATATTTTAACCCAATATGTATATATTTTTTATTAATCAATATTTTTATTATGAATTTGTGGGGTACAGGTAAGGGTTAGGTGTACAATTACGTTTCATTCAGGTACCCTGTTGATAAGAGGTGTTTACCCATCACCAGACAGATATTTGCGGCTGTTAATCCCATCCCCCTCCCCTCCATAGTTTCCAAGTACCATCAGTCATTTTCTCATATTATTACAATGGATGTTCAAGGTCCATTATATGAGTGAGAACATGTGCTACTCGGATCTTTGTTTCTGTGAGAGGTCACTCAGTATTGTTGACTCTAGTTCCATCTAGGTTGCTGCAAAACTCATGATTTTGTTCTTTTTTATGGCTGCATAGTGTTCCATTGTGTATATACACCACATTTGTTTAATCCACTCCTCTTTTGATGGGCAGCATGGTTGTATCCAGGTTCTTCCTATTGTGAACAATGCTGCGATAAACATACGTGTGCAGGTATCTTTTTTATAGAGTGATTTGAGGTCTTCAGGCTATATTCCCAGTAGGGTGATTTTGGGATAATATGGAAGGTCGATTTTTAGAGCTTTTAGGAATTGCCACACTGCTTTCCACAGAGGTTGCACTAGTTTACATTCCCACCAACAGTGTAGAGGTGTTCCCTTTTCAACACACCCTCTCCAGCAGCTGTTATTTTGAGTTGTTGATAATTGCCATTCTGACTGGAGTAGGTGGTATCTCAGTGTGGTTTTGATTTACATCTCCCTCACACAGATGTCTTATTTTTTTGAAGTATCTGTTCATATCTTTTGCACATTTTATAATGGGGTTGTTGTTTTGTTTCTTTTCAGCACATCTGAGTTCCTTGTAGATCCAGGATGTTAAGCCTTTGTCAGACCTGAAGTTGGCAAATACTTTTCCCCAGTCTCCCTGCTCTCTTGATGGTTTCTTTGGCTTTGCAGAAGCTTGTCAGTTTAATAAGGTCCCACATGTCTAACTTCTCTCTTATGACCTGCGGGTTTCAGGTTTTGTTCAGGAATTGGATGCCAGTTCTGATTTCCATGAGGGTATTTCTTTCCTTTAGGTTCTTATGGTTTAAGGTTTTACATTTAGGTCTCTGATTCATTTGGAGTTAACCTTTGTGCATGGGGATAGATAGAGGTCCTGTTTCAATCTTCTGCATGTGCTCAGCCAGTTTTCCCAGCCCCATTTACTGAATAGGTTCTCCTCTCCACAGTGGTAGGAGGTGGGGGCTTTGTCGAAGATGAGGTGGTTGAGAAATTGAGATTTTGCTTCTGGAATCTCAATTCTATTTCATTGATCTATATGCCTGTTCCTGTACCAACACCAAGCTGTTTTGATGATTGTAGCTTTATAGTAAAGTTTGAAGTTGGTAATGTGATACAACCTGATTTGTTTATTTTACTGAGGATTGTTCTGGCTATTCTTGGACGTTTGTGTTTCCATATGAATTCCTGTGTTGTTTTTTCCAGGTCTGAGAAGAATATTGCTGGTAGATTGTTGGGTATTGCATTGAATTTGTAGATTGCCTAGGTAAGATGGACATCTTCACAATGTGGATTCTTCCAATCCATTAGCATGGGACATTTTTCCACTTGTTTGTGTCATGTTTGATTTCTTTGAGCAGTGTTTTGTAGTTTTCATTGTAAATGTCTTTCTCGTCTCTGGTTACAAAGATGTTAAGGTATATCACTTTTTTTGTGGTGATTGTGAATGGAATTATGTTTTTTTATTTGGGTTTTTGTTGGTTTATTATTGGTGTAGAGAAATGTGACTGTCTTTTGTACATTTATTTTGTCTCCTGAGACTTTGCCAAAGGCCTTTATCAATGTAAGGAGGTTTTTGACAGATTCTCTTGGATTTTCAAGGTACACAATCATATCATCTGCAAAGAGAAATGATTTGACTTCCTCTTTTCCTATTTGGATACCACTGATTGCCTCCTCTTCTCTGATTGCTCTAGCCAGGAGTTCAAATACTATATTGAACAGGAGAGGTGAGAGTGAGCATCCTTTTCTAGTTCCAGTTTTCATGGAAATTGGTTCAAATTTTTGTCCATTTAGGAGTATGCTGGCTGTGGGTTTCTCGGACATGACTTTTACTATTTTAAGTTATGTTCCCCGTGTGCCAGATGTTCAAGTTTTTTTATAAAGAATGGGTGCTGGATTTTATCAAAAGCTTTTTCTGCATTTAATGATATGATCATGTGGTTTTTGTTTTGACATCTATTGATGAATTTAATTACATTTATGGTTTTACGAATGTTGAACCAGTCTTGCATCCCAGGAATGAAGCCTACTTGGTCATGGTGGATGATTTTTGAGATGTATTGCTGAATTCGGTTTGCTAGGATCTTGTTGAAAATTTTAGCATCTATGTTCATCAAAGATATTAACCTGTAGTTCCCTTTCTTTGTTGGATCTTTACATTGCTTGGGTATCCATGTGATGTTGGCTTCGTAAAATGATTTGGGGAGAGTTCCATCTTTTTCAATTGCCTGGAATTCCTTCAGTAGGATTCATATCAGCTCCTCCTTAAATGTCTTGTGGAATTCTGCTTTAAAGCCATCTGGACTAGGGCTTTTTTTGGTAGTAAGTTTTCTTATTACGTAGTCGATTTCCTTTTTTACTATTGGTCTATTTAGGGTCACAATTTCTTCTTTCTCCAACCTAGGTAGGTTGTGTGATGTCAAAAAGTCCTCCATTTCCTTACAGTTTTCAAGTTTTTATCCATACAAGTGTATGTAGTAGTCTCTAATGATCTTTTGTATTTCTTCAGGGTCAGATGTGACTTGATCTTTTGTGTTTCTGATTGTGCTTATTTCAGCTTTTTGTTTCATTGATTTTTTTGTATTATCTTGGTGTCTTATGTCCTGGATTTGGGCTTTTATTTTGGTGATCTGGATTCTTCTGCTGAGATTAGGGTTTTTGTGCTCTTGCTTTTCCGCATTCTTTAGGTGGCTTGTTAGGTTGTGAATTTCTGTTCCTTCCATTTTCTTCATATGTGTTTGTAGGGATATAAATTTCCCTCTTACTCTAGCTTTCAGGGCATCCCAGAGATTTTGGTAAGATGTTTCTTCATTTTCATTTGTTTCCAGGTATCTTTTGATCTCTGTTTTGATTTCATCATTGACCTAGTAGTTGTTTAGCATCATGCTGTTTAATATCCATGTCTTTGTGGGTTTTGGGGGGACTTTGTTGGTGTCAATGTTTATTTTTATTCCATTGTGGTCCAAGAAGGTACATGGTAGAATTTTAGTCCTTTTAAATTAGCTTATGCTTGATTTATGGCCGAGTATGTGGTCTATCTTAGAATATGTTCCATGTGGTGATGAGTAGAATGTGTATTCTGTGGTCTATGGATGGTGTGTGCTGTAGGTATCAATTAAGTCCATTTGGTTCAAAGACACTTTGAGGTTCTGAATCTCCTTACTGATTTATTTTCCTGATTATCTGTCTAGGGTTGTGAGTGGGGTATTAAAGTCCCCAGTTACGATGGTGTTAGAGTCAATATCTTTCTTTAGTTTTCCTAGAAGTCGCTTTATGAAAGTTGGTGCACCTATGTTGGGTGCATATATGTTTAGGGTAGATATTTCCTGTTGATGGATTGAGAATTTTATCATTATGTAGTGGCCTTCTGTATCTTTTTTTGATTTTTAATCGCTTGAAGGGTATTTTTTCTGAAATTATATCACTATTCCTCCTTTTTTTGTATTCCGTTCACCTGAACGTTTGTTTCCCATCCTCTTACTTGGAGTCTGTGGGTGTCCTTTCCAGTGAGGTGAATCTTTTGAAGGTAATAGTTTGTTGCCTGATGATATTTTATCAATTTTGCCATTCTATGTCTTTTCAGTGGTGCATTTAGGCCATTCACATTTAGGCTAATAATTGAAATGCAAGAGTTGATCCGTGTCATAAGGTTCTTACAGAGTTGTTCCTGTTTGTTGTCTTTCTTTGGATTTTGGAGTTGGCTCATGTGTGTTTTTAATCTTTTGCCTGTACTCTTGTGAAGAATGCTGTTGTTCTTTTTTCTTTTTCTTCTGTGTTCAGTAACTTCGTAAGTGTTTCTTGTAGAGGTGGTCTGGTGGCAGTGTAGTTTCTTAGGGATTGGATATCTGGAAAATTTTTCAATTGTCCTTCACTAATGAATCTTAGCTTGGCTGGGTAGGTTATTCTTGGTTGAAATTGTTCCTCTTTTTGAACTTTGAAGGTAAGGCTCCAGGCTCTCCTAGCCTGAAGGGTTTCTGTGGATAAATCTGCTGCTATTCTAATTGATCTTCCCTGGTACGTAATCTGTTCTTTCTCTCTTGCTGCCTTTAGGATTTTTTCTTTTATACTTACTTTGTTTAGGCGAATTATTATGTGTCTGGGAGTTGGTCTCATTTTATGTCTTGCAGGCGTTCTCTGAATCTCTTGTGTTAGAATTTTTTTCATCCTTGATGAGATGAGGGAAGTTTTCTTGAATGATTTCATGAAATGTTTGTTCCAGTGTGGCTTGTGTTTCTCTCTGTGCCACAGGAAGCCCAATTACTCTTAGGTTTGTCACTTGAAGTGATCATTCATTTCTTGCAGGTTTTGTTCTGTCTTTTTGAGCTTCTTTTCTATGATTTTGACAGTTTGGGTTAGTTCTGTGTTTTGGTCTTTGAGCTCTGAGATTCTTTCTTCTGCTTGGCTGTTTCTGCTTTCCATGCTTATTAGTCTGTTATTCATTTCCATCGCAGTATTCTTTACTGTTGTCATTTCTGACATCAGCTCCTTTTTTTTCTTTTGTCTTTCCTCAATTTTTTAAATTCTCTCCATTAATGTCTTGATGTTTGTGTTTGCTGCATGTAACCAGTCATTCTGGGGGCTCTTCAGTGTTTGTGTTCCAGAATCTGTTTACTCAGTGTCAGATCTCCCAGGGTTCTGTGTGAGACCTATATTCCTCTTTTGATTTTTCTTCATTTGTGCGATTTTTCCCTCTCCCTACCTTTTCCTTCCCTCCACGTTACCATCTCCTTTAATTCTGTTATTCAAGGGTAAAGATATTGGTTTTACTTCTGTTTGTTCAATCTCCTATTCTTTATTTATGCCCTCTTACTTTGTTAAATTGTGCAGTTGCACTGTATTTTGGGGTGGTTCTTTTTGCAGTTGTGAGATTTACTTAAGTGGGGAATGTGATTCAAAATATATCTGCAAGTCCTGGTATTCACTGACAGGTGTGTGAATTATCTGGAACCCACTTCCCACTGCCTTGGAATTTTTCCATGCAGTGGGGCCGTAGGCTTACTCCCTGAAATAAAATATGGTTACCAGAGGGGAGAGAATGGAGCAGACAGTGGGTTGAAGAGGGGGTGGAGAGATAGAGGAGTAAGGGGGGAAACAAACGAGTGTGCCAACAAATAGAGAGAGAGGCCTATACTGAAACAGATGAAAAAATAGACCACAGCTACCGATGAACCAAATCTCATACAGATAAATCAAAACATATAGTGATGCTAACATACTAGCTATCCAACCACCTTATTAGTGTGCTGTTCCTCTATACAAAGATGTGGTTTACAGAGAGAAGAAAATAGAAGAAAAGGAAGAGGAAAAAAGAAAAAAGGAACAATACAGTAGGAATAGAATTACGTCATTAAACTAACAGAATCAATGAAGCACACTCTGAGACATTTTATTTAAGTCCAATGTCCTTTCAGGTCTGATTTCTAATTTTCTTTTCAAGCTGGCAAATTAGTTTGCAATTTGGGTCAGTTGCCCCTGGTCTGCTGTGAAGGACAGTTCAGATCACCGTCTGTTCACCACTCTGGCCTATGTCTTTATCAAGCTTGTTTCTCCCATTTCGGTGTTGGACTTCCAGCAAGATGGTGACGGGGCTACCCGCTCCGTGAAAATCTCTGCAAAGAAGAACTGCAGGGGGTCTCTGACTCTTGCACCAGGGGCTATGAACCAAAACATCGCAGCTTGCTCTTCATACTGAGCTCAGCCATTGCCACTGCTGAAGCATCGCAGCAGTATGGACAGCCACTGCAGCAAAATCGCTGCAGCCACAGTTGCTACAGCCACCGCAGCCACCTTCACTGCCACCGATAGCACATCATACCACCCGGCCGGAGGTGATCCACAACTTCAGTCCTTGAAGCACCTTCAGGGAAGATCTGTTAGGATCGCTGCCACCTCTCCTGTGACCAAGATGTCCTGCCCACAATAAGTCTCCTGCCATCTGCCCTGAGGCAGGCAGCCATCTTGCCATCTCCAGCCTCTGTCATCCCCGTCTGGCCCCAACCCCCCTGGGGCAAGCAGCTGAGATAGCACCACCTGCTGGTGATTCAAGGCAGGGATTGGTTTTTAAGAATTGTATAATTCTCCAATGATAACTCCTTTTCCATTAAATATATTGGAATACATGGTGTAATTCTGCCTTCAAAATTGACAACTACATTGTTTCTCATATAAATTCTGAATGTTTTATTCTGCCCAAATTGAAACTTGTGGAGATTCCAGATCTATATCATTCTTAGAAAACTGAACCCTGAGATTCAGTGTAAGTAAGAGCTATTTAAAAGGCAGAATGCATAATAAATCTTAAAAATATTAGAAAATAAAATGGTACCATAATTTAATACAGCTTTTTTCATTCTTAAAATTTATGTACATTTCTTGGTGCACTGTGTATTTTCTGCTTGTTAATTTTGATTAAATGCTTAGAGAAAGGTTTCCGTTATATATTTGAAGGAAAGAAAAATCACATACCCTTCATATTTTAGCCCAAATTATATTTTTAAAAGAGTATATCAATTGAATCTCCTAATATTTTCTATACCTAATACATAATGCTCTACTCTGAACACAGTATCCTATTAATCTGATACTTTTAATTACCAAGCAATCAAAATGAGGCACACAGAAAAAAGAGAATATGGGCCACAATATATATGAACCAAAATAACATGGAGATTTACAAAGTTGTAAGTATTTGGGCTCTGCATTAGTATAAAAATTTAGATAATTGATAATTCTGGAAAATTGATTATAATCTTAGGCAAAGCAATGTTCAAATCCTATTGGAAAAACTAATCAAAGATGGTTACACAATACTAAAAACATCCAAATGTTTCCAAACTAAAGAAAGTGCTAAAATATTATTTGGTTGTGCTATAACCAAGATCCAACAGGAATCTGTGATCATAATAATAAAAGACTACTTCGTGGGCAACCCCCTCAGGTCCCCTCCAAGTTTGGGGGATTCTCAGTCCTCTCAATAAAGACTGCTTTAGAAGAAAAAATAGACTACATATTTTACAGGATTCTTGAATGGTCATTTATCCCTGGAGAAATTTTTGGATGTGTTCACCATGTGAGCACATGGTTCTCTTCACTTCTTGGAAAGGAAATCGCGCATATATCCTGCAATTGGCAGAGCAGTGTGCACAAGTGCTTGAAGCCTAAGTTGCTCAGTAGTCAAGGTCCCTCCCATTATGATGTCAAATTTCTGAGGCTGAGGTCATAAATGACCATTTGACATGCTTGTTTCCCTGTCTTTACTTACCTCTTTTAATGTAAATATAAGCCTCTTAGTCAACCTACAGATTCAATGGAATAACCATTAAGTTAACATCATTGTTCTCAGACCTGGAAATTACAATAAAGAATTCAAATGAAACCATAAACAATCATGAATAGCCAAAAGAATCTTATCATAAGAAACAAAGCAGGAGCTATGGCAGTTCCAGACTTCAAACTTTACTATATGTTTACAGTAATCAACACAGCCTGGTATTGGTACAAGTATAGGTCCATAGGCCAATGAATCAGGACAGAGAATGAAATCCTCAAATCCTCAACCAACTCGTCTTTGAAAAAACCTCCAAGATCCACTGGGTAATGGAGAACATATTCAGTAAATGGTGCTGAAAAAAGGCTGAAAACATGCACAAAATTGAAACATGAACTCTATCTATCACCATACATATTAACTCTAAATGGATCAAAGACCTAAACGTAAAACACCGAATTATAATAATCTTAGAAAATGTAGGAGATACCATTAGGGAAACGGGAATCAGAAACTAATTCCTCTTCAGAGTCCTAAATACCCATGCCTTAAAAATAAGTCAAGTGGGATCTCATCAAATTAATATACTTTTTCAAACAAAAGAAAATATCAGAAGAGCAGGGATACAGCCAACAAAATGGGTAAAACGATTCTCCATATATATATCTGTAAATAGGCATAACATCTAGAATCTACAAGAAACTCAACACTCTGAAAAATCAGACAAACATTCCCTTTGAAAAGTGTGCAATATACGTGATTGGACACTTTTCATAAGAAGACATACAGGCAAACAACAGACACATGAAAATTGCTCAACCTCACTTATCATCAAAGAAATGCAAATGAAACAATTTTGAAATACCATATACCACCTGTAAGACTGGCCATCATTAATAAAACAAACAATAACAGATGCAGGTTAGGATTTGTGAGGAAATAAATGGTTCTACACTGCGTGTGGACTGAAAAGTAGAACAACACCTTTGGAAAACAGTGTGGTGGTTTGTAAAGGGACAAAATATTGACCTACCATGTGACTCAGTAATTCCTCTGTCGAGAATACACCTGGAGGAACTCAAATCATTTTACCAAAGAGATACCAGCACCAGTATGATTTTGCATCTCTAATCACAAATGCAAAAAAACATGGCACCTACCATGTTGCCCATGAAAGCTGGAATGGATAAAATAAATGTGTTATATACACAGTGGAATATCATGCAGCCATAAAAAAGGACAGATAGAAGGATTTGCAAAACGCTTGATGGATATGAGGTAGGTCATTTTCAGAGATTTATCACAGAAACTTACAACAGAGTTCCATATGTTCCCACTCATGAGCTGAACTTGATCTCTTACAGTGCTGTAAGCAAGTGTTGGCAGTAGTGGAAAACTGTTTAATGGGAGAGGTGAGATTGACAGTGGAGGGATACTGCTTAGGAAGGGAGGGGCATACCTCATCAACCAGGGACCCTGCATAATCAATGTTTGTATATCAAACTCTAAATTGTACCACACCTCTTTTAAAAAATTAAAATAAACAATTTACTTAAAGTTGTAAAACATAAAATTGTCTTTATTTATTTATTCTTTTTTATTTTTTTACTTTAAAATGATTACAATTCAGGGTTGGGTGTAGAAATGTTCATTAATACAGGGATTGATTTTTTAAGAACTGTTTAATACACCAATGATAAAGCATTTTCCTTTTAATTCCTTGGAATACATGGTAGAATTCTGCCTTCAAAACTGACAACTACGCTGATTCTCAAATAAATTCTCAATGTTTTCTTCTGCCTAAATTAAAACTTGTTGAGATTCCCGATCTATATCATTCTTAGAAAACTTTACCTTGACATTCAGTGTACCTAAGTTTTATTCAAAAGACAGAATGCATACTCAATTTTAAAAAATTTTAGAAAATAAAACCGTATCATAATTTAATACAGCCTTTTTCATTCTTAAAATTTTTGTCCATTTTCTTGGTGTACTCTGTATATTTTCTGCTTGTTAATTTTGATTAAATGTTACAGATGTGCACTCGTTAGAAAAATGTTTCCCTTATATATATGAAGGAAATATGAAATCACAATACCTTTATTTTTTAAAACCCAAATTTTTTATTTTTAAAAGTGTATTTCCATTGAATCCCCTAGTATTTTCTCTACCTAAGATATAATGCTCTACTCTGAAGCAAAGTATCCGATTAATCTGATACTTTTAATACCAAGCATTTAAAATGAGGCACACAGAAAAAAGAGAATTTGGGGCCTGATATGTATAAACCAAAATAACATGGAGATTTACAAATTAGTAAGTATTTGGGTGCTGCATCAGTATAAAACTTTGAATAATTGAGAATTCTGAAAACTGATTATGAACTCAGCAAAAGCAATGTTCTAATCCTGTAGGAAACACTGCTCAAAGGCTGCTACACAATACTAAAAACATCCAAAAGTTACTAAACTAAAGAAAGTGATAAAATATTATTGGATTTTGCTATAACCAATCTCCAACAGGACTACGTGGCCATAATAATAAAAGACTACCTGGTGGGCAACCCTCTAAAGTCCCCACCCAGTTTGGGTGTTTCTCAGTCCTCTCAGTAAAGAATGATTAAAAAAAAGACTACCTCGTTTAGAGGAATCTTGTATGGTCACTGATCCCTGGAGAAATTTTTGGATAGCTGTGAACACATGTTTCCCTTCACTTCTTGGGAATGAAATCCACCAATGTATACTGCATTTCACAGAGCACTGTACACAAGTGTTTGAAGACTAAGGATTGCTCAGTAGTCGAGGACACTCCCATTATGATGTCAAATTTCTGAGGTTGATGTCATCAATGACAATTTGACATTCTTGTTTTCCTGACTTTACTTACCTATTTTAATAAAGAATTAGCATTTTAGTCAAGCTATTGATGCAATGAAATATCCATTAAGTTAACATCATTCTTCTCAGACCTAGAGTTTACAGTAAAGAATTCATATGAAACCATAAACAATCATGAATAGCCAAAAGAATCTTATCAAAAGAAACAAAGCAAGAGCTATCACAGGTCCAGACTTCAAACTTTAGTATATGTTTACAGTAATCAACACAGCCTGGTATTGGTACAAGAATAGGTCCACAGGCCAAAGCATCAGGAGAGAGAATGAAATCCTCAAATTCTCAACCAACTCATCTTTGAAAAAACCTACAAGTCTCACTGCATAATCAGAACATCTTCAGTAAATGGAGCTGGAAAAAGACTGACAACCTGCACAAGATTGAAACAGGACCCCTATCTATCACCATACACATTAACTCTAACTGGAACAAAGACCTAAACGTAAAACTCCAAATTATAATAATCTTATATAATGCAGGAGACTGCATTAGGGAAACTAGAACCGGAAACCAATTACTCTTCAGAGCCCTAAATACCCATGACTTCAGAAGTAACTTACACAAATGGGACCTCATCAAATTAATATACATTTGCAAAACAATAGAAACCATCAGAAGCCTGGGATATAGCCAACAGAATGGGAAAAACGATTCTTCACCTACACATCTGTAAAAAAAGAATAATGTATAGCATCTACAAGAAACTCAGACACTCAGAATATTTAGACAAACATTCCCTTTGGCAAGTGGGCAAAATACGTGATTGGACATTTTCATAAGAAGAGATACGGGCAACCAGCAGACACATGAAAATTGATCAGCATCACTTATCAACAAAGAACTGCAAATGAAACCATTTTGAAATACCACATACCACCTGTAAGACTGGCCATGATTAATAAAACAAAAAATAACAGATGCAGGTCAGGATTGGGGAATAAATAAATGCTTCTACACTGCATGTGGACTGAAAAGTCGAGCAAAATATTTGGGAAACAGTGTGGTGGTTTGTAAAGGGACAAGATATTGACCTACCATGTGACTCAGTAATTCCCCTGTAGATAATACACCTGGAGGAACTCAAATCAATTTACCAGAAAGATACCTGCCCCAGTATGTTTTTTGCAGCTCTAATCAGAATTGCAAAAAACTTGGTATCAACCATGTTGCCCATCAAAGTTTGAATGGAAAAAATAAATTTGTATATACACATTGGAATATTATGAAGTCATAAAGAAGGACAGATAGAAGGATTTTGCAGAATGTTTGATGGACATGAGGTAGGTAATTTTCAGTGATTTATCAGAGAAACAAAGAACAGAGTTCCATATGTTCTCACTCATGACCTGAACTTGATCACTTATGGTGCTGTAAGAAAGTGATTGGCAGTAGTGGAAAATTCTTTAGTGGGAGAGGTGAGATTGGCAGTGGAGGGATATTGCTAGGGATTGGAGGGGCATAGCACATCAACCAGGGACCCTGCAAAATCAATGTTTGTATATCTAACTCTGAATTGTACCCCAAATTCTTAAATAAATAAATAAATAAATAAATGAAAGCTGTAAAACATGCAACTGACTTTATTTGTTTTATATATATATATAATTAATTATATATATATATATTTTTTACTTTTAAAATGTTTACAATTCAGGTTTGGAACTGTAAATGTTCACTATGCTGGGATTGATTTTTTAAGAAATGTGTAATACTCCAATGATAACTCCTTTTTCTTTTAATACGATGGAATACATGGTATAATTCTGCATTCAAAATTGACAACTACAATGTTTCTCACATAAATTCTGAATGTTTTATTCTGTCTAAATTTAAGTTTGTTGAGATTTCATATCTATATCATTCTTAGAAAACTGACCCTTAAGATTCAGTGTACCTAAGTGCTATTCAGAAGACAGAATGCATAATAAATCTTAAATATTTTAGAAAATAAAACAGTATCGTAATTTAATACAGCTTTTTCCATTCTGAAAATTTGTGAACATTTTCTTGGTGTACTCTGTATTTCCCGCTTGTTAATTTTGATTAAATGTTATAGATGTGCAATTCTTAGGAAATGTTTCCCTTACATATTTGAAGGAAATATAAAATCACATTCCCTTTATATTTTAACCCAATTTATATTTTTAAAAGAGTATTTAGCCGGGCTCAGTGGCTCAGCCTGTAATCCTGCACCTTTGGGAGGCTGAGGTGAGTGGATTGCCTGAGCCCATGGGTTCGAGAACTGCCTGGGAAGGCGAGACCTCATCTCTACAATAAATCAAAAAATTAGCTGGGCGTGGTAGCACGTGCATGTAATTCTGGCTACTTGGAAGGCTGAGGAGGAAGGATCGCCGGAGCCCAGCAAGTTTAGGCTGCGGTGGGCGTGAGTGGCCACTGCACTCCAGTCTGGGCGACAGAGTGAGACTGCAACTCAAAATAAATAAATAAATAAATAAATAAATAAATAAATAAATAAATAAATAAAATAAGAGTATTTCCATAAATTCCCTAGCATTTTCTCTACTAAGACATAGTGCTGTACTCTGCATAAAGAATCCGTTAATCTGATACTTTTAATCACCAAGCATTTAAAGTGAGGCACACCGAAAAAAGATATTTTGGGACACAATATATATAAGCCAAAATAACATGCAGATTTACAAAGTAGTAAGTATTTGGTATCAGTATTAGCATAAAAAATTAGATAATTGAAAATTCTAGAAAATTGATTATGATATTAGCAAAAGCAATGTATATATCCTGTAGGAAAAACTGCTCAACAGCTGTTACACAATACTAAAAACATCCAAAAGTTTTTAAACTAAAGAAAGTGCTAAAATATTATTTGGTTGTGCTATAACCAAGCTCCAACAGGACTCCATGACCATAATAATAAAATACTACCTATTGGCCAACCCCCTTAGGTCCCCTCCCAGTTTGGGTGTGTCTTGGTCCTCTCAATAAAGACCACTTTAAAAAAAGCAGCACAGCTAGGCTCGGGGCCTCTTCCTGTAATCCCACACCTTTGGAAGGCTGAGGTGAGTGGATTGCCTGAGCCCACAGTTTCTAGACCCGCCTGGGCAGCAAGATCTCATCTCTACAATAAATCAAAAAATGAACTGGGTGTGGTATTGCGACCCTGTTTTTCCGGCTACTTGAAAGGCTGAGGCGGAATGATCACCGGAGCCCAGCATATTGAGGCTGTGGTGGCTGGGAGCGACCCTCTGCACTCCAGATTGGTTGACAGAGTGAGACTCCAACTCAATAAAAAAAATAAAAAGATTACATCTTTTAGCGGATTCTTGAATGGTCACTTATCCCTGGAGGTATTTTTGGATAGGTGTGAACACATGGTTCTCTTCACTTCTTGAGAATGAAATCCACCTTGTCTACCGCATTTGGCAGAGCACTGTACACAAGTGCTTGAAGCCTAAGGATTGTTCAGTAGTTAAGGTCCTTCCCATTATGATGTCAAAGTTTTGAGGCTGATGTCATCAATGACAATTTGACATGCTTGTTTCCCTGACTTTACTTACCTCTTTTAATGTAAAAATAAGCCTTTTATTTAATCTACAGATTCAATAAAATAACCACAAAGTGAACATCATTCTTCTCAGACCTGGAAATTACAATAAAGAATTCATATGAAACCATAAACAATCATGAATAGCCAAAAGAATTTTATCAAAAGAAACAAAGCAGGAGTTACTGCAGTTTCAGACTTCAATCTGTACTATATGTTTATATTGTTAGCCTGCATTGGAGGCCTGCCTGAGCTTTAGGGATCCAGGTGGGCTGTGGACCCTGAGACCACAAGGTTGTGTTCAGGAGCTGAAGGTCCATTCCCTCCTCTTTCTTTGTTGTTTGGCGTGAACCACTAGCAGGGACTTTGATGATCTAAGCATGAAGTTCTGAGAATAAGACAGGCATGGCTGACTCTATGGATCCATTGTTTCCGTTTCTCACAGACTGAGGTTTCGGCTTTAAACTTAACACAGTTCAAACTCAGGCCACATTTGGGAGCCTTATACATGACACAAGCTTCTTTATAAGATTTTAAAGTATATTTGTAGAATCAGTATATACATTTAGAGAGCTGTTTCCAGTTTTAGATGGCATAGATGTTTATCTAGACTTACCAGAAGTGGCCCAGCACAAACATTGAACTGGGCCACATTCCTAAGAACCCAGCGTCCACTTTGGGCTGCGCTGCATTCTTTTAAACCAGTTCTTTAGTTTCAATTAGTGTATTTTTTTTTTTACTTATAATAAAACTGAATTTATTTTATTCATAGAAAGTATTATAGAATAGGTTACTCTACGTCAGGGAATTATGTTAGATCAAGCATCATCAAACATGATACTTGAGGTTCTATAGAATAAAAGTAACCTTAGAAATTTCATTGTTCTCACTTTCTACTAATTGCGGTTTTGGCTTTAGTACAATTTCAGTTTGTATTTGGGTTTTATTTTAGAAGATTTATTGCTGATGATAAGCCTTATATATTAGGATTAGGAATTAGAAACTTTTATAGAAATTAAGATAGATACACAGGATTTTAGAATAGCCATTTTGTTAATAGATTGTAATCAATTGTTCCTAGAAACAGCCGAGCGTGATCTTTGGACTGGGACACCTTTTAGGAACTGGTTTGAGCTATAATTAAGAGTTTCCATAGTGTAGATAGAATTAGCACAGAATAGAAAGTTATTAGCATTTAAGTCAGTCATTAGGTGTTTGGTATGCATAAGTTTTAGAAGTTATTGATTAATAGGATTTTATATGTTAGAATTGTTTTATTGCCTTTGAGAAACATAACCCAAGCATAAGGAACAGTGAGATAATTTTGGGATTCTCCTTCCTCATGCTTGGGAAAATGCCTGGTGGGTGGGTAATGCCCCTCATCCACCTGGCTTTGTGTTCACATGAAAGTCTTGTGATTTGATTGGGATTGTCCTTCCTCATGCTTAAGGAAACACCTGGTGGGTGGGGGGATGTGCCTCATCCACCTGGCCTTGTGTTCATGTGAATGTCTTATGGTTTAGCATGTGAAAATTTGGAACAAAAGACTTATGGTTGGTCTGAATAAACGGCTTCTGCCCATTTCACTGAACAGTTGTCCACTTTCTTTCTTTCTCTTTCTCTTTCTCCCTATTTATATCTTTCTTCCTATTTATATCTATTTATATCTTTCTCTTTCTTCCTATTTATATCTATCTCACCATCTTTCTTTCTTTTAATATCTATCCCTACTACAGAATCGGTTTCTACACTAGAGTCCAGTCTCTTTCTTTCTCCACCTTTCTCTTTCTTTCTCTTTATTTCTCCCGAATAATAATCAATGCTGCCCCACGTTCCAGGGACCCTCTAAATCTGTGCAGGGGCAGGTCCCCTGTAAATGGCACCCAACATGGGGCCCCTGGAAAGGTAAGTCCTTTTCTGTTTCAGGGTGGCTAGGATCTTACCCTGGGTGCTGCTGACCCCTCTGTAGAGACAAGCAGAACGAGGATGGGTAAGCAAGTTTTTGTGAAGCCAGAGCCGTGATCTAATCATGGGCCAGAGCAAATCTAGGAACATAAAATATTCATCAGTATCTGTGGTTTTTTTTGAGTTGGAGTTTCACTCTGTCACCCAGACTGGAGTGCAGCGGCCACTCCCAGCCACCACAGCCTAAACCTGCTGGGCTCCATTGAACCTTTCCACCTCAACCTTCTGAGTAGCCAGAATTACAGGCTGTGCTACCACACCCAGCTGATTTTTTTGATTTACTGGGAGATGAGGTCGCACTGCCCAGGGGGGTCTTGAAACTGCAGGCTCAGGCAATCCACTCACCTCACCCTCTCAAAGGCAAGGGATTACAGGCTGAGCCACCGAGCCCAGACATCAGTATCTTAATGAATACTTTGTCTAAACATGGAGCTAAACCCTCTTCTTCTAATCTAGCTCGTTTTTTACATTTTGTGCAGTAACAATTTTAATTAAAAATGCTTTAAATCCACAGCATGATTATAAGAAATTTCCTTCCAAAATGGCTGCTAATGATGATGATGATGAAGAGACTTTTCCCTTCACTGCAGCCTCGGCTCCCCCCTGGTTATAATGACAATGTAAATTATCTACACTGGATGAAGCTCAACCTGAGGCAGAAACTGACAGATTTCAAATCAGTGCTCTTATGACCGACACTGCGCCTTCCCTCCCACAGATTTCTCCTTTCAATGCTAAAGTCCTAAGTCGAAAAATTTGCCAAATAATGCTGGAAATGCCCCTGTAGCTCCTGTCTTTCCTGTCGTTATGCAGGCAATACAATCTGAAGCCGAAAAAGAAGATTTAAATTCACAGCTTGTTTCCCAATACAATTTTATCCCGGTGCTGATGGAGTGGATCAAGCTCACTGGGAAACCTTGCCGTATAAATTGGTAAGAGAGTTATGGGATGCAAGCTCAAAGTATGGTCCTCTTGCACCTTATACAATTACTGTTTTAGATCAATTTGCTTCTCGATGGATGACTCTAGCAGATTTGCAACAATTAACCCAAAGCTGTTTGTCAGGAGGTGATTATTTGCTTTGGAAAACCGAGTATGAGGATCAAGTTAGAATTCAAATGGACTAGAATTTAAATCGACCTGCTGGGTCATTCATTATTTCTCATGATATGCTCCCTGGGACTGATATGTATACCCAAATTTCTCTACCCAAAGATGTTTTGCTTGAGATAAATCATTGTGATGTCACCACCTGGAGAAAATTACCAGCAGACACTGCTCAGACTTCTTCTTTATCTGATGCGAAACAAAAGGTCAAGGAAAGTTATGAGGACTTTGTTTCCAGATTCACTGCATCTATTAATTTGGTAATTACTAATGAAGAAGCAGCAGAAATTCTTATCAAACAACTGACTTTTGAAATGTTAATAATACTTGTCAGGCTTTGCTTAGACCCATACTTTAAACCGGACGATTTACTCATTTTATATGCCCAGTGCATGGATGTAAGCTCGGCTATTATGCAAGGGATGGCTTTGGACGCAGCATTGAAGGGAGAAACATTTTCACAGATCGCTCAAGGTATGCAGGGTGCAGGTAAACAGAAGAATATTTCAGTGCAATTATGTTATGTGTGTGAACAAATCAGGCACATTAGTAGAAACTGCCCTGCTAAGCTTAATGTTACCTCTTACTGCATCTCTTTCTAAGGTCTTCCTTTAAAAGTTGAGAATACTGATATAAAGCCTGAACTTAGTTACACTTTTCCTTTTCTTATAGGAATGCAGAGAGCTCGAGCAATAACAAAAGTATATAAGTAATGTGTAAGTAATACAAGTAAAATAAATAATGTTAGTAATATAAGCAAAAGTATATAAGTAATGTGTAAGTAATATAAGTAAAATAGAAAATGTAATTAACATAAGCAAAAGTATATAAGTAATGTGTAAATAATATAAGTAATATAAGTAAAATAAGTAATATAAGCATTATAAGCAATATATATAAGCAATATAAGCAATACATAAATAATATGAGTAATATATAAGCAATATAAACAATATATAATATAAATATTATAAGTAATACAAAAACAATATATAAGTAATATATGTAAAAGTTATAAGTAATAAGCAAAACAATATCTTATTACAGTCTTGCTTTAACTATGGTCAAGTTGGACACATTAACAGATTGTCCAGTGAAGTCAGGTATGGCTGGCTTACACGGCATACCATCATCACTTACTGGGGCTACTCAACCAAAAACCTTATGTCCCAAATGCCAAAAAGGCTTTCACTGGGCTAGAGACTGCCTTTCTAAATTTCATAAAAATGGCTCTCCTTTAAATCAACAGCAAGCCAATCCAGCTAAGAAAAACTTCCAAAGGGGCCAGCCCCGGCCCAAGATAACAATAGGGACAGCCACCACCATGAACCCATTCGTTCCTTCTGCTCCATCGCAGAACTCATCCAAGCCACCTCAGGGAGTACAGGACTGGACTTCTGTTCCTCCACCGCAACAATATCAACTCTGGACGTTCCGGTGACCCCAATTCCTATGGGAGTAAAGGGCCCTCTCCTGCAAAGACTAGTGGATATAATATTAGGCAGAAGTTCCTTGTCTTTACAAGGAATTTCCATTTTTCCTGGAATAGTGCATTTGGATTACACAGGAGACATCCAGTTGCTTGTTGCTCCCCCTAGCAAAACAGTGCAGAGAATAGCCCAGTTGCTGCTCTTGACTTATCACAAAGCAGGTGAAACTTTAACCTGCCTAGAGGCGATTCTGGATTTGACTCTAGCGATGTTGCTTTTGGGGTTCAGGAGGTTACTAAATATAGACCTGTAAAAGATTTATTTATACAAGGAGTCAAATCTACAGGCTTGTAAGACACAGCAGCCAATGTTTCTTGTATTGCTGGAAAAAATTGGCCTGCCTCCTGGTCTACTCAAATAGTTCCTTCAGGACTCATAGGCAATGGTCAAGTACCCTCAGTAGCCAAAGTTCACAGATTTTAAATTGTACAGATAGTAAGTCTTCAGGAACCTTTTGCCGTATTTTATTCCATCTATCACCTTTACATTATGGGGAAGAGTTATTCTTTCACAAAAGGGCATGCTTTTTTATAGCCCCAATGATAAAGTCTCAGCACAAATGCTGTAGATGGGCTATGACCCCTTTAAGGAACTTGGTAAAAATGGGCAAGGAATACAGGAGCCTGTCCAAATAACAGGTATTGGTTATTTGAATTTACCTTAGGAGCCACTGTTTTCAAGACTAATTGCCTGGAAAGATGACAAACTGGTCTGGGTGGAACAATAGCCCGTGCCATCAGAAAAGCTTAAGGCAGTCAAAAAACTAGTTTAACAACAATTAGGGGCTGGTAATATAGAGCCTTCTACTAGCCCGCCAAATGGCAACCATTAGCCTCGAAACACTACTATTTTTGTAATTAAGAAACATTCTTGTAAATGGAGACTTTTACAGGATTTAAGAGCAATTAATGCTACTATGGAAGTCATGGGAGCATTGCAGCCTGGATTACTATAGCTGTTAACTTTAATATTATAGCATTGAATTACAGAATTGTTTCTTTACTATACCTTTAAGCCCAGAGGATTTTAAACCATTTACATTCAGTTTACTCTCTGAGAATTTAAAAACTTTTGTTCCAGCTCCAGGAGGAGTCAACTCTTGAGGACTGAGACCTAACGTGCTTTTATGGCTTTGGAAAATTGTCTTATTTGCATGTGACTGTTGATACATTTTCTCAAGTTAATTTAGCTTCAGCAAAAGCTGGAAAAGCCTAGAAGGACGTGGCACAACATTTATTATTTTGCTTTTCACAACTACCTAGTTGTGGTATACCTATACTAAAGCAACTGAAAACCAACAATGGTCCTGCATATACATCTAAATCTCTCCAGAAATTTTGCTCCCAATTTACCATTTCTCATTCCACAGAAATTCCCTACAATCCACAAGGTCAAGCCGTAGTTGAAAGAGCTCACCAAACTTCAAAATATCAATTAAGTTACAAGAGAGGAGTTCAAGTATAGCTCTCCTCACCACATCTTGAAACACTTTTTTTTTTTGTTATTCATCATTTAAATTTGGACTCTTCAGGCTATTCAGCTATGGCTAGACATTGAAATCTAGAAGGAAGTATAAAAACTTTGATAAAATGGAAGGCTCTTCTTTCAGGAAAAGGGGAGAGCCTGCTTTATCTCATGCTGAAGTCAAACATGTTACTAATCGTAATTTTTCTTATGAAGGGCATTCTAATTCCCTCCGTATTTGTTTTAATAATAATTTTGCCTTTAATAATTACCAGGCTTCTTGCTTAATGTCTACCTTTATGCCTCTGAGTATGAAAAGCCCTTATCAGTACAATATCAAGGACGATTAGTGACTGGAGATGTTAATGCCTGGAGGAATCAACACTAGCCATGCGACTAGAGCTTCATCGCCTCTCAGTGTACCTGCTTGCTCCTTCAATGATATGGAAAAGAACTGGTCCCTCGTCCGGCATGATGCTGGCTTCCCAAAATGGAGAGACTGTGCTTATCATTGTAGGGTGGGCTATCCTGTACCCAGTGAAAGACTATATACTAGTGACTGGGGTTTTAATGGCTCTATGCTTTCTGCATCTTCAAGGCACTCCAATGGATGGGTATTCCCAACACTTTCATTTAAAATTGGAATCAGAAAAACCATGCACCTCATTTGTGGAGAGCCCTTACAGTCCTTCAACTAGTCAGCCTCTCTAAGCCTGTTGGACAACTCAGCTGTATCACATTAGGGCATGCTTAGGGTCCTCTTATATGTTTCTAGTATGGAATGAGTACCAAACTGTTAAAATTGAGTATGATAACAATGTTTATAAGGTGTCTTGTACTGAGTGTATTTTAACTAATTGTTTAACTAATGCCTTTATGAAGGTTTTGTTATTCTTAAGCAGCCACTTTACTTGCTGATTCCTGCACACTTGTCATCTCGTTGGTATGATGAATATGGTTTGAAGACACTGCATGAGGTTAGTTCCCTTTTGGAAAGATAGAAAATATTTTGTCTTCTTTAATTTTAGGAATTACAGCTTTGATAGCTATTGCTACTTCAGTAACAGTTTCAG
Organism: Cephalopachus bancanus; assembly: GCA_027257055.1. NCBI lineage: Eukaryota > Metazoa > Chordata > Mammalia > Primates > Tarsiidae > Cephalopachus > Cephalopachus bancanus. Next base: position 36,060 of record JAPVLO010001568.1, on the reverse strand, counting down.
CAGTAGCTCTACCTCAGGAAGTCCAAACAGCAACCTTTGCTGATCAGTTATCTTGGAATGTTTCTATTTCATTAGCTACTCAGAAGATTATAGATCAAAAGTTAAAAAGTAGAGTTAATGCTTTGGAGGAGGCAGTTTTAGCAATAGGACAAGAGCTTGTGACTTTAAAGATAAAATTGGCCTTCCCATGTCACTCTGAGTTTAAATGCATTTGTCTCACTCCCTTAGAGGTAAATAAGTTTGTCTGCACTAGGGACAAAATAAGCAATCATATTCTTGATATTTGAAATCATTCAGACTTGAGTATAGACCTTACTAAATTACATCAAGAAATACAGGACATGACTGTCGCTAAGAAACAGTTCCAGTCCTTAGAATTAGCCAGTTCTCATCATTCATTGACCAAAAGTCATTGATGTCTATACTCATTAATGTGGGAATTTGTGGAGCAGTGATTCTTGTGTTGCTATGCCTGCTTCCAATTATTTTCAAGGTGTTGAAGAAAAGAATTTCTCAGCTCAACACCGAGTTCCATGGGTTCATGCTAAAAAATAAAAAAGGGGGAGATGTTGAGAGCCGGTCGTGGAGGCCTGCCTGAGCGTTAGTGATCCAGGGGGGTTGTGGACCCTGAGACCACAAGGTTGTGTTCAGGAGCTGAAGGCCCATTCCCTTTTCCTTTCTTTGTTGTTTGGCATGACCAACTAGCAGGGACTTTGATGATCTAAGCATGAAGTTCTGAGAATAAGACAGGCATGGCTGACTCTAGGGATCCATATTCCCATTTCTCACAGACTGAGGTTTTGGCTTTAAACTTAACACAGTTCAACTTCACGTCACATTTGGGAGCCTTATACATGATACTAGCTTCTTTATAAGATTTTAAAGTATATTTGTATAATTAGTATATACGTTTAGAGAGCTGTTTCCAGCTTTAGATGGTAGAGATGATTAACTAGACTTACCAGAAATGGCCCAGCATGAACTTTGGACTGGGCCACATTTCTAAGAGCCCAGCGTCCACTTTTGGCTGGGCTGCATTCTTTCAAACCGGTTGTTTAGTTTCAATTAGTGTACGTTTTTTCTACTTATAATAGAAACTGAATTTATTTTATTCATAGAAAGTATTATAGAATAGGTTACTCTACGTCAGGGAATTCTATTAGTTCAAGCATCATCAAACATGATACTTTGAGGTTCTATAGAATAAAGTTAACCTTAGAAATTTCATTGTTCCCACTTTCTACTAATTGCGGTTTTGGCTTTAGTACAATTACAGTTTGTATTTGGGTTTATTTTAGAAGCTTTATTGCTGATGATCAGCCTTATATATTAGCATTAGGAATTAAAAACTTTTATAGAAATTACTATAGATACATAGGATTTTAGAATAGCCATTTTATTAAGAGATTGTAATCAATTGTTCCTAGAAACAGCCCAGCGTGATCTTTGGACTGGGCCACATGCTTTAGTAATGGGTTTTAGCTATAATTAAGAGGTTCCACAGTGTAGGTAGAATTAGCACAGAATAGTAACGTATTAGGATTTAAGTAAGTTATTAGGTGTTGGGTATGCATAAATTTTAGAAGTTATTGATTATTAGGATTTTATGATGTTAGAATTGTTGTATTGCCTTTGAGGAACATAACCCAAGCATAAGGAACAGTGAGATAATTTTGGGATTCTCCTTCCTCATGCTTGGGGAAATGCCTGGTGGGTGGGGGACACCCCTCATCCACTTGGATTTTTGTTCATGTGAAAGTCTTGTGATTTGACTGGGATTGTCCATCCTCACTCTTAATGAAACACCTGGTGGGTGGGAGGATGCCCCTCATCCACCTAGCCTTGTGTTCACGTAAAAGTCTTGTGATTAGACATGTGAAAATTTGGGATAAAAGGCTCAGAGTTGGTCCAATAAAGGGCTTTGGCTCATTTCAATGAACAGTTGTCCACTTTCTTTCTCTTTCTTCCTCTTCATACATATCACTCCCATCTTTCTTTCTTTTAATATCTATCCCTACTAAAAATCGGCTTCTGCACTAGACAGAGTCCAGTCTCTTTCTTTCTAACCCTTTCTCTTTCTTTCTCTTTATTTCCCCAGAATAATCGCAGATTCTGCCCCACCTTCCAGGGATCCTCTAAATCTCAATGGTGCTGGTCACCCGTATGTTTACAATAATCAACACTGCCTGATATTGGTATAAGAATAGGTCCATAGGCCAATGGATCCAGACAAAGAATGAAATCCTCAAATTCTCAACCCACTCATCTTTGAAAAAACCTCCAAGACCCACTGGGTAATGGAGAATATAAACAGTAAATGGGTGCTGGGAAAAGGCTGACAACATGCACTAGATTAAAACAGGACTCCGATCTGTCACCATACACATTAACTCTAAATGGAGCAAAGATCTAAATGTAAAAAACCAAATTATAATAATATTATAAATTGCAGGAGAAACCATTAGGTAAGCTGGAACTGGAAACTAGTTCCTCTTCAGAGCCCTAAATACCCATGCCTTAAAAAGTAAGTTTGACAAGTGGGATCTCCTCAAATTAATATACTTCTGCCAAACAAAAGAAAATATCAAAAGAGCAGAGATACAGCGAACAGTATGCGAAAAACAATTCCGCACATATATATCTGTAAAAGGGCATAACATCTAGTATGTACAAGAAACTCAAACACTCAGAATAATCAGACAAACATTCCCTTTGAAAAGTGTGCAAAATACGTGATTGGAACTTTTCATAAGAAGCGATATGGGCAGCCAATAGACACGAGAAAATTGCTCAGCCACACTCATCATCAAATAAATGCAAATGAAACCACTTTGAAATACCACATATCCCCTGTAAGACTGGCCATCATTAATAAAACAAAATATATCAGATAAAGGTAAGGAATTGGGAAGAATTAAATGATTCTGCATGGCATGTGGACTGAAAAGTAGAGCAACATCTTTGGAAAACAGTTTGGTGGTTTGTAAAGGGACAAGATGTAGACCTACCATGTGACTCAGAAATTCCCCTGTAGGGAATATATCTGGAGGAACTCAAATCATCTTAGCAAAATGATACCAGCACCAGTATGTTTTTTGCAGCTCTAATCACAATTGAAAAAAAAAAATGGTACCAACCACCTTACCCATCAAAGCTGGAAAGGTTAAAATAAATGTGTTATATACACAGAGGAATATGATGCAGCCATAAAAAAGGACATTTAGGAGGATTTTGCAGAACATTTGATGGATATGAGGTAGTTCATTTTTAGAGATTAATCACAGAAAAAAAGAACAGAGTTCCATATATTCTCACTCATGAGCTGAACTTGATCACTTATAGTGCTATAAGAAAGTGATTGGCATTAGTGAAAAACTGTTTAGGGGGGTGGGTGAGATTGGAAGTGGAGGGATTCTGCTAAAGGAGGGAGGGGCATACCTCATCAACCAGGGACCCTGCATAATCAATGTTTGTATAACTAACTCTGAATTGTACCCCACATTTTTAAAAAATTAAAATAAATGAAAGCTGTAAAACATGCAACTGACTTCATTTGTTTATTCTATTTTTTATTTATTTTTACTTTAAAGATGGGTACAATTAAGGGTTGGGCTTAGAAGTTCATTATGCATGGATTGATTTGTTTAAGAATTGTATAATATTCCAATGATACCTCCTTTTCCTTTTAATACGTTAGAATACATGGTACAATTCTGCCTTCCAAATTGACAACCGCAGTTCTTCTGACATAAATTCAGAATGTGTTATTCTGCCTAAATTGAATCTTGTTGAGATTCCAGATCTAAATCAATCTTAGAAAACTGAACCTTGAGATTTAATGTACCTGAGTCTTACTCAGAATGCATAATAAATCTTAAAAATTGTAGAAAATAAAACAATATCATAATTTAACACACCTTTTTCCATTTTTAAATTTTGTGTACATTTTCTTGGTGCACTCTGTATTTTCTGTTTGTATTTTGATTAAATGTTACAGATGTGCAATCCTTAGAGGAAAGCTTCCCTCATGTATTTGAAAGAAATATAAAATCAAAACCCTTTATATATTAAAGCAATTTATATTTTTAAAAGAGTATTTCCCTTCAATCCCCTAGTATTTTCTCTACCTAAGACATAATGCTGTACTCTACAACCAGATATCTGATTAATCTGATTCTTTTAATCACCATGCATTTAAAATGATGCACACAGACAAAAGAGAATTTGGGGAACAATTTATAACCAAATTTACATGGATATTTACAAAGTAGGAAGTATTTGGACTCTCCATTTGTATAAAAATTTAGATTATTGAAAATTCTGGAAAAGTGATTATGATCTATGAATCAATGTTCAAATCCTGTAGGCAAAACTGTGCAAAGGCTGTTACACAATACTAAAAATATCCAAAAGTTTCTAAACTAAAAAAGTGCTATAATATTTTTTGGTTGTGCTATAACCAAGCTCCAACATGACTCCATGAGCATAGTAATAATAGACTACCTCTTGACCAACCCCATCAGGTCGCCTCCCAGTGTGGGAGTTTCTTGGTCCTCTCAATAAAGACCACTTTTTTAAAAAAGGGTACATGGTCTAGAGTATTCTTGGAAAGTCACTTATTCCTGGAGATACTTTTGGATAAGTGTGACCACATGGTTCTCTTCACCTCTTGGGAATGAAATCCAGTATGTCTTCAGTATTTGGCAGAGCACTGTACACAAGCACTTGAAGCTTAAGGATTACTCAGTAGTCAAGGTCCCTCCCATCATGATGTCAAAGTTCTAAGGCTGATGTCATAAATGACAATTTGACATGCTCGTTGCCTTGACTTTAGTTACCTCTTTTAATGTAAAAATTAGCCTTTTAGTCAAACTACAGATTCAATTAAATAAGAGTTAAATTAACATCATTCTTCTCAGACCTGGAAATTACAATAAAGAATTCATATGAAACCATAAACAATCATGAATAGCCAAAAGAATTTTATCAAAAGAAACAAAGCAGGAGCTGTAGCATTTCCAGACTTCAAGCTTTACCGTATGTTTACAGAAATCAACACAGCCTGGTATTGCTAAAGAATAGGTCCATAGGCCAATGGATCAGGACAGATAATGAAATCCTCAAATTCTAAAGGCATTTATCTTTGATTAAACCTCCAAGTCCCACTGGGTAATGGAGACCATATACAGTAAATGGTGCTGTTAAAAGGCTGACAACATGCACAAGATTGAAGCAAGACCCCTATCTATCACCATATATATTAACTCTAAATGGATCAACGACCTAAACGTGAAACACCAAATTATAATAGTCATAGAAAACACAGGAGAAACCCCAAGGTAAACTGGAGCAGGAAACTAATTCCTCTTCAGAGTCCTAAATACCCATACCTTAAGAAGTAAGTTCTAGAAGTGGAATCTCCTCAAATTAATATACTGCTGTAAAACAAAAGAAACATCAGAAGATCAGGTATGCAGCCAAGAGAATGCGAAAAATGATTTTCCACCTTTATATCTGTAAGAAGGCATAACATCTAGGATGTACATGAAACTTATACACTCAGAAAAATCAGACAAACATTCCCTTTGAGAAGTGTGCAAAATATGTGATTGGACACTTTTCATAAGAAGAGATACGGGCAGCCAGTAGACACATGAAAATTGCTCAGCCTCACTCATCCTCAAAGAAATGCAAATGAAACCATTGTGAAATACCACATACCCCCTGTAAGACTAGCCATCATTAATAAAATGAACAATAACAGATGTAGGTAAGGAACGGGAAGAATTAAAATATTCTTGTCTGCATGTGCACTGAAAAGTAGAGGAATATTTTGGAAAATAGTTTGGTGGTTTGTAAAGGGACAAGACATTTACCCACCATGTGACTCAGAAATTCCCCTGTCGAGAATATACCTGGAGGAACTCAAATAATTTTATCAAAAAGATTCCAGCACCAGTATGTTTTTTGCACATCTAATCCCATTTGCAAAAAAATCATCGTACCAACCATGTTGCCCATCAAAGCTGGAAAGGATTAAATAAATGTGGTATATACACAGTGAAATATGATGCAGCCATAAAAAAGGACAGATAGAAGAATGTTGCAGAACGTTTGATGGATATGAGGTAGGTCATTTTTAGTGATTTATCACAGAAACAAAGAACAGAGTTCCATATGTTCTCACTCATGAGCTTAACTTGATGACTTATAATGCTGTAAGAAAGTGAAAGGCATTAGTGGAAACCTGTTTAGGGGGGGAATGGGTAAGAGGGGGGGATACCCAAGGAAAAACCTATAACCCGGGGACTATAACAATGTTTTTTTTAAAATCTAATTGTACCCCCCAAAAAAAAAAATAAAATAATAAATAAATAAATAAATCATGCAAAACAAATTTACTTTTTTTTTACCCATTTTATTTATTTTTTTTTTAAAAAGGTTACAATTCATGGTTGGGCCTAGAAATTTCATTTTCAATTGATTTTTCAAGAATTGTATAATACTCCAATGATAACTGCTTTTCCTTTTAATACGTTTGAATACGTAGTATAAGTCAGCCTTCAAAATTGACAGCTACCGTGTTTCTTTCATAAATTCTGAATGTTTTACTCTGCCTAAATTGAAACTTGTTGAGATTCCAGATCTGTATCATTCTTAGAAAACTGAATCTTGAGATTCAGTGTACCTAATTGATATTCAGAAGGCAGAATGCATAATAAATCTTTTTTTATAATCAATATTTTTTTATTATGGTTTTGAGGGTTACAGTTAAGGCTTAGGTATACAATTATGTTTCATTCAGGCACCCTGTTGATAAGAGGTGTTTCCCTGTCCCCAGACAGTCATTTGCTACTGAATCCCATCTCCCTCCCCCCACATAGTTTCCCAGTACCTTCCATCATTTACTTATAGTATTACATTGGATATTCAAGGTCAATTATGTTAGTGAGAATATGTGATACTCGGATCTTTGTTTCTGTGAGAGATCACTCAGTATTATAGAATCTAGTTGATACAAGTTGCTGCGAATTTCTTGATTTTGTTATGTTTTATGACTACATAGTATTCCATCATGTACATGTAGCACTTTTTAAAATCCAGTCCTTTTTGATGGGCAGCATGGTTGTTTCCAGGTTCTTGCTATTGTGATCAATCCTGCAATAAACATACGTATGCAGGTATCTTTTTTATAGAGTGATTTCAGTTCTTCAGGATATATTCCCAGTAGGGGAATTGGGGGTCATATGGGAGGTTGATATGTAGAGCTTTTAGAAATCGTCACACTGCTTTCCACAGAGTTTGCACTAGTTTACACTCCCACCAACAGTGTAGAAGTGTTCCTTTTTCGTCACACCCTCTCCAACAGCTGTTATTTTTTAGTTGTTGATAATTGCCATTCTGACTGGAGATAGATGGTATCTAAGGGAGGTTTTGATTTGTATCTCCCTCATGATTAGCGAGGTTGAACATTTATTCATGTGTCTGTTGTCTGCTCGGATGTGTTCTTTTGTGAAGTGTCTGTTCATATCTTTTTCCAATTTTATAATCGAGTTGTTTGTTTGGTTTTTTTTCTATTCAGCACGTTTTAGTTCCTTGTAGATCCAGGATGTTAAGACTTTGTCAGACCTGGGGTTGGCAAATCCTTTTTCCTAGTCTGTAGGTTGTCTCCCTGCTCCCTTGATGGTTTCCTTGGTTTTACAGAAGCTTTTCAGTTTAATAAGGTCCCAATTTTCTATCTTCTCTCTTATGACCTATGGGTTTTGGGTTTTGCTCAGGAATTGGATGCCAGTTCCAAATTCCATGAGGGTATTTCCTTCATTTTCTAATGTTCTTAAGGATTGAGGTTTTACATTTAGGTCTCTGATCCTTTTGGAGTTAACCTTTGTGATTGGGGATAGATAGGGTTCCTGTTTCAATCTTCTGCATGTGGTCGGCCAGTTTTCCCAGCACCATTTGCTGAATAGGTTCTCCTGTCCCCAGTGGTATGTGGTGGAGGCTTTGTCGAAGATGAGTTGGTTGAGAAATTGAGTTTTGGCTTCTTGAATCTCAGCTCTATTCCATTGATCTATATGTCTTTTCCTATACCAATATCAAACTGTTTTGATGATTGTAGCTTTACAGTAAAGTTTGAAGGCTGTTAAGTTATACCACCTGCTTTGTTTTTATTTCTGAGGATTGTTCTGGCTATTCTTGGACATTTGGGTTTCTCTATGAATTCCTGTGTTATTTTTTCTAGGTTTGAGAATACTGTTGCTGGTAATTTGATGGTATTGCATTGAATTTGTAGATTGCCTTAGGTAAGATGAACATCTTCACAATGTTGATTCTTCCATTCCATGAGCATGGGATATTTTTCCACTTGTTTGTGTCACCTTTGATTTCTTTGAGCAGTGTTTTGTAATTTTCATTGTAAAGGTCTTTCACATCTCTGGTTAGGAAGATGCCAAGGTCTTTCATTTTTTGTGTGACTGTTGTGAAAAGGATTGTGTTTTTTCATTTGGGTTTCAGTTTGTTTATTATGGGTGTAGAGAAATGCGATTGTCTTTTGTACATTTCTTTTGTATCCTGAGACTTTGCCAAAGGCCTATATCAGTGTAAGGAGGTTTTTGACAGATTCTCTTGGGTATTCCAGGTACATAATCATATCATCTTCAAAGAGAGATAATTGACTTCCTCTTTTCCTATTTGGATACCCCTTATTGCCTTCTCTTCTCTGATTGCTCTAGCCAGGACTTCTATTACTATGTTGAACAGGAGGGGTGAGAGTGGGCATCCTTGTCTCGTTCCAGTTTTCAGGGGAAGTAGTTTCAATTTTTGTCCATTTAGGCTGTGGGTTTCTCTTAGATGGCTTTTACTATTTTGAAGTATGTTCCCCATATACCTAGATGTTCAAGGGTTTTTATCAAGAAGGGGTGCTGGATTTTATCAAAAGCTTTTTCTGCATCTAATGATATAATCATGTGGTTTTTGTTTTGACGTCTGTTGATGTATTTAATTACATTTATGGTTTTACTAATGTTGAACCAGGCTTGCATCCCAGGAATGATGCCTACTTGGTCATGGTGGATGATTTTTGAGATGTATTGCTGAATTCGGTTTGCTAGGATCTTGTTGACAATTTTAGCATCTATGTTCATCAAAGATATTGGCCTGTAGTTCTCTTTCTTTGTTGGATGTTTATCTGGCTTGGGTATCAATGTGATATTGCCTTCGTAAAATGATTTGGGGAGGGTTCCATCTTTTTCAATCACCTGAAATACCTTCAGTAGAATTGGTATCCGCTCCCCCTTAAATGTCTTGTAGAATTCTGCTGGAAAGCCATCTGGATCAGGGTTTTGTTTTTTTTTTTTGTAAGAAGTTTTCTTACTACGTAGTCATTTTCCTTGATTGTTATTGGTCTATTTAGGGTCTCAATTTCTTTTTGTTCTAACCTAGGTAGGTTGTGTGATGTCAGATAGTCCTCCATATTCTTAAGGTTTTCAAGTTTGTTTCCATACAAGTGTATGTAGTAGTCTCTTATGATCTTTTGTATTTCTTCTGGGTCAGATGTGACTTCATCCTTTGTGTTTCTGATTGTGCTTATTTGGGTTTTTTTTCTCGTTTTTTCTTGGTCAGTCTAGCTAGGGGACCATCAATCTTGTTTATCCTTTCGAAGAACCAGCTTTTTGTTTCATTGATTTTTTGTATTATCTTTTTGTCTTCTATGTCCTCGATTTGGGCTTTTATTTTGGTGATCTAGATTCTTCTGCAGAGATTAGGGTATTTGTGGTCTTGTTTTTCCAGCTTGTTTAGGTGGCTTGTTAGGTTGTGAATTTCTGTTCCTTCCATTTTTTTCATGTGTTTGTGTAGGTGTATAAATTCCACTCTTATTACAGCTTTCAAGGCATCCCAGAGTTTTTGGTAACATGTTTCTTCATTTTCACTTACTTTCAGGGGTCTTTTGATATCTGTTTCAATTTCATCATTGACCCAGGAGTTGTTTAGGATCATGCTGTTTAGTGTCCATGTCTTTGTGGGTTTTGGGGGGACTTTGTTGGTGTCAATGTTTATTTTTATTCCACTGTGGTCCAAGAGGTGCATGGTAGAATTTCAGTCCTTTTAAATTTGCTTATGCTTGTTTTATGGCCAATTGTGTGGTCAATCTTAGAATATGTTCCATGATGAGTAGAATTTGTATTCTGTGGTCTTTTGATGGAGTGTTCTGTAGGTATCAATTAAGTCCATTTGGTCCAAAGTCACATTGATGTTCCATATCTCCTTGCTCGAATTTTTGTCCTGATGATCTGTCTAGGGTTGTTAGTTGGGTATTAAAGTTCCATTATGATGGTGTTAGAGTCAATATCATTCTTTAGTGTTCTTAGAAGTTGCTTTATGAAAGTTGGCACACCTATGTTGGCTGCATATATGTTTAGGATAGATATTTCTTGTTGATGGATTGAGCTTTTATCATTATGTAGTGACCTTCTGTATCTTTTTTGAGTTTTTATAGCTTGAAGGGTATTTTGTCTGAAATTAAGATCACTACTCCTCCTTTCTTTTGTATTCCGTTTGCCTGAAAGAATGTTACCCATCCCCTTACTTTGAGTCTGTGGGTGTCCTTTCTAGTGAGGTGAGTCTCTTGAAGGCAATAGACTGTTGCCTGATGATATTTTATCCATTTTGACATTCTATGTCTTTTCAAAGGTGCATTTAATCCATTCACATTTAGACTAATAATTGAAATGCAAGAGTTGTTCTCTGTCATAAGGTTCTTACATAGATGTTCCTTTTTGTTTGTTTTCTTTCTTTTGGTTAAGTTGGCTCTTGTGTGTTTTTAATCTTTTGCCTGTACTCTTGTGAAGAATGTTGTTGTTCTTTTTTCTTTTTCTTCTGTGTTCAGTACTTTCTTAAGTGTTTCTTGTAGAGGTGGTTTGGTGGTAGCGTAGGTTCTTAAAGTTTGGATATCTGGAAAAGATTTCAATTCTCCTTCAGTAATGAAGTTTAGTTTGGCTGGGTAGGTTTTTCTTGGTTGAAATTGTTTATCTTTTAGAACTTTGAAGATAGGGCTCCAGGTTCTCCTAGCCTGAAGCATTTCTATGGATAAATCTGCTGCTATTCTAATTGGTCAGCCCTGGTAGGTAGTCTGGCCTTTTTCTCTTGCTGCCTTTAGGCATTTTTTCTTTTATAGCTACTTTTTTAGGCAAATTATTATGTGTCTGGGAGTTGGTCTTCTCATTTTTTGTCTTGCAGGTGTTCTCTGAATCTTTTGCGTTAGAATTTTTTTAATCCTTGATGAGATGAGGGAAATTTTCTTGAATGATTTCATGACATGTTATTCCAGTGTGGCTTCTCTTTCTCTCTCTGCCTCAGGAAGCCCAATTACTCTTAGGTTTGGTCTCTGGAATTGGTCATTCATATCTTGCAGGTTTTGTTCTGTCTTTTTGAGCTTCTTTTCTATGCTTTTGACAGTTTGGGTTAGTTCTGTGTTTTGGTATTCGAGCTCTGATATTCTTTCTTCTGCTTGGCTAATTCTGCTTTACATGTTTATTAGTTTGCTATTTATTTCCCTCACAGTATTATTTACTGCTGTTATTTCTGAGATCGGCTCCTTCCTATTTTCCTCTTGTCTCTCCTCAATTTTTTAATTCTCTCTAATAATGTCTTGATGTCTGGGTTTGTTGCATGTGGACAGTCATTCTGGGGTCTCTTCATTGTTTGTGTTCCAGAATCTGTGTTCTGAATGTCTGATCTCCCAGGGGTCTGTGTGAGACCTAGACTCTTCTTTTAGTTTTTCTTCATTTGTGCGGCTTTTTTCCCCCTCCCTACTTTTTTCCTTCCTTCCACATCACCGTTTTCTTTAATTCTATTATTCAGGGGTAGAGGGATTGGTTTTACTTCTGTTTATTCAATCTCCTATTCTTTATGTATACCCTCTTACTTTGTTCAATTCTGGAGTTGCCCTATAGGTTGGGGGGTGGTGCTTTTTGCAGGATTGTGATTTACTTAAGGGGGGAGCTGTGATTCAAAATCTATCTGCAGGTCCTGGTGTTCGCTGAGAGGTGTATGGGTAATGTGGAACCCACTACCCACAGCCTTGGAATCTGTCTGCAGTGGGGCTGTAGGTTTACTCCTTGAAATAAAATGTGGTTAACAGAGGGAAGAGAATAGAGCAGACAGCGGGTTGAAGAGGGAGGTGGAGAGATAGAGGAGTAAGGGGGAAAACAAATGAGTGTGCCAACAAATGGAGAGAGAGATCTATACTGAAACAGATAAAAACAATAGACTATAGCTACAGACTAACCAACTCCCATACAAAAAAAAATACAACGATGCTAACATACAAGCTAACCAATCACCTTACAGGTGTGCTGTTCCTCTATACAAATATATGGTTTACAGGGAGAAAAAAAGAGAAGAAAAGGAAGAGAAAAAAAAGGAATAATACAGTTGGAATAGAATTAAGTCATTAAACTAACAGCGACGGTGGCTGCTGTGTCTGCACTGCAGTGGCTGTTCAGGCCACTGCAATGCCCCAGTGGTGGCAATGGCCTAGCTCTGTATGAAGAGCAGGCTGTGATGGTGGGGTCTTCAGTCCCCGGGTAAAGAGCAAGAGATGCACTGCAGTTCTCCTTTGCAGAGAGTTTCATTGACAAGGTTGCCCATTGCCATCTCTGCCTTCAGGAGAACCTCCGTACCCCTGCAAACAAGACTCCAATTCCCATAATAAATCTTAAAATTTTTAGTAAATAAAACAGTATCGCAATTTAATACAGCTTTTTCCATTCTGAAAATTTGTGTACATTTTCTTGGTGCACTCTGTATTTTCTGCTGTAATTTTGATGAAATGTTATAGATGTTCAATCCTTAGAGAAATGTTCCCATTATATATTTGAAATAAATATAAAATCACATTAGCTTTATATTTTAACGCAATGTATATTTTTAAAAGAGTATTTCCATTGAATCCCCTAGTATTTTTTCTAAGACATAAAGCTGTACTCTGCAACAAAGTATCTGATTAATATGATACTTTTAATCTTCAAGAATTTAAAATAAGTCACACAGAAAAAAGAGAATTTGGGGAACCATATATATAAACCAAAAAACTCGGAGATTCACAAAGTAGTAAGAATTTGGGCTCTGCATTAGTATAAAAATTTAGATAATTAAAATTTCTGGAAAATTGATTATGATCTTAGCAAAAGAATATAAGAAAAGAGTATATTAATTTAATACAGTTGGTTCCATTCTTAAAATTTCTGTACATTTTCTTGGTGCACTCTGTATTTTCTGCTTGTCATCTTTGATTAAATGTTACAGATGTGCAGTCCTTAGAGAAAAGTTTCCCTTATATATTTGAACGAAATATAAAATCACATTCCCTTAATATTTCAACACAATTTATATTTTTTAAAGAGTATTTCCATTGAATCCCCTAGTATTTTTTCTACCTAAGACATAATGTTGTACTCTGCAATACAGTATCTGATTAATCTGATACTTTTAATCACCAAGCTTTTAAAATCACACACACAGAAAAAAGAGAATTTGCTGCTAAATATATATAAACCAAGATAACATGGAGATTTACAAGGTATTAAGTATTTGGGCTCCACATGAGTTTAAAATTTAGATAATTGAAAATTCTGGAATATTGATTATGATCTTAGCAAAAGCAATGTTCAAATCCTGTAGGAAAAACTGCTCAAAGCTGTTACACAAATACTAAAAGCATCCAAGTGTTTCTAAACTAAAGAAAGTGTTAAAATATTATTTGGTTGTGGTGTAAACAAACCTCAACAGGACTCCACAACCATAATAATAAAAGACTGCCTCTTGAGCAACCCCCACAGTCCCCTCCCAGATTGGGAGTCTCTCGGTCCTCTCCATAAACACTGTTTTTAAAAAAAAAGACCACCTTGTTTAGAGAATTTTTGATTGGTCACTTATCTATGGAGAAATTTTTGGATAGGTGTGAATACACGGTTCTCTTCACTTCTTGGGAATGAAATCCACCATGTCACCTGAATTTGGCAAAGCACTGTATGCAAGAGCTTGAAGCCTAAGGATTGTTCAGTAGTCAAGGTACCTTCCATTATGATGTCAAAGTTCTGAGGCTGATGTCATCAGTGACAGTTTGACATCCTGGATTCCCTGACTTTACTTACCTCTTTTAATGTAAAAATTAGGCCTTTAGCCAATGTACAGATTCAATGAAATAACCATTAAGTTAACATCATTCTTCTCAGACCTGGAAATTGCAATAAAGAATTCATATGCAACAATAAACAATCATGAATAGCCAAAAGAATCTTATGAAAAGAAAAAAGCAGGAGCTATCGCAGTTCCAGATTTTAAAGTTTACTATATATTTACAGTAATCAACACAGCCTGTTATTGGTAGAGATAATAGGTCTTAAGGCAGTGGATCAGGACAGAAAATGAAATCCTCAAATTCTTAACCAACTCCTCTTTGAAAAATCATCCAAGACCCACTGGGTAATGGAGAATATATTCAGTAAATGGTGGTGGGAAAAGTCTGACAACATGCACAAGATTGAAACAGGACCCCTATCTATCACCATACATTAACTCTAAAAGGATCAAAGACCTAAACTAAAACACTAAACTTTAACAATCTTAGTAAACGCAGGAGACACCATTAGGAAAACTGGAACCAGAAACTAATACCTCTACAGGGCCCTAAATAACCTTGCCTTAAGAAGTAAGTTATACAAGTGGGATCTCATCAAATTAATATACTTCTGCAAAACAAAAGAAACCATCAGAAGAGCAGTGACACAGCCAACAGAATGGGCAAAATGATTTTCCACCTATTTATCTGTAGAAAGGAATAACATCTAGGATCTACAAAAACTCAAACACAGAAAAATCAGACAAACATTCCCTTTGAAAAGTGTGCAAAATACGTGATTGGACACTTTTCATAGGAAGAGATACGGGCAGCCAGCAAATACATGAAAATTTCTCAGCCACACTCATCATCAAAGACATGCAAATGAAACCTCTTTGAAATACCACATAACCCCTGTGAGATTGGCCATCATTAATAAAACTAACAATAACAGAGGCAGGTAAGGATTTGGGAAGAAATAAATGCTTCTAAACTGCATATGGACTGAACAAGTATAGCAACATCTTTGGAAAACTGTGTGGTGGTTTGTAAAGGGACAAGATATTGACCTACCATGTGACTCAGTAATTCCCCTGTAGAGAATATACCTGGAGGAATTTAATTCATATTACTGAAATGATACCTGCACTAGGATGATTTTTCCAGCTCTAATCACAATTGCAAAAAACATGGTATCAACCATGTTTCCCTTGAAAGCTGGAATGGATAAAATAAACGTGGTATATACACAATGGGATATTATGCTGCCATAAAAAATGACAGGTATAAGGTTTTGCAGAACATTTGATGGATATGAGGTAGGTCATCTTAAGTGATTTATCACAGCAAAAAAGAACAGAGTTCAATACATTCTCACTCATGAGCTTAACTTTATCACTTATCGTGCTGTAAGAAAGTGATTGGCAGCAGTGGAAGACTGGTCTGGGGGAGGGGTGAGATTGTCAGTGGAGCCATACTGATAAGGAAGGGAGGGGCATACCTCATCAAACAGGGACCCTGCATAATACATGTGTGTATATCTAAATTGGAACTGTACCTCACATTTTAAAAAAATTAAAATAAATAAATAAATGAAAGCTGTAAAACTTGCAACTCTATTTGTTTATTCTATTTTTTATCTTTTTTACTTTCCCTTTAAAAAGTGTGCAAGCTGGGCTTGGTGGCTCAGCCTGTAATCTCGTGCCTTTGGGAGGCTGAGGTGAGTGGATTGCCTGAGTCCACGGGTTCAAGACCCACCTGGGCAGCAAGACCTCATCTCCACAATAAATCAAAAAATCAGCCGGGCGTGGTAGTGCATTTTTCTAATTCTGTCTACTTGGAAGGCTGAGGCGGAAGGATCATCAGAGCCCAGCAGGTCGAGGCTGCAGTGGCTGGGAGTGGCCACTGCACTCCAGTCTGGGTGACAGAGTGAGACTCAAACTAAAAAAAAAAAAGTGTGCAAAATTCGTGTTTGGACACTTTTCATAAGAAGAGATATGGGCAGCCAACAGATACATGAAAATTGCTCAACCTCACTCATTATCCAAGAAATGCAAAGGAAACCACTTTGAAATATGACATACCCTTTGTAAGACTGGCCATCATTAATACAACAAACAATAAGAGATGCAGGTCAGGATTTGGAAAGACATAAATGCTTTTACACTGCATGTGGACTGAAAAGAGGAACAAAACATTTGGAAATCTGTGTGGTCGTTTGTAAAGGGACAAGACCTTTACCTACCATGGGACTCAGTAATTCCCCTGTTGAGAATACACATGGAGGAACTCCTATCATTTTATGAAAAAGATACCTGCATCAGTATGTTTTTGGCAGCTCTAATTACACTTGCAATAAAACATGGTGCCAACCATGTTGCCCATCACAGCTGGAATGGATAAAATAAATATGGTATATACACAGCGGATTATTATGCAACCTTAAAAAAGACAGATAGAAGGATTTTGCAGAATGTTTGATGGATATGAGGTAGGTCATTTTCAGTGATTTATCACAGAAACAAAGAACAGAGTTCCATATGTTCACTCTCACGAGCTGAACGTGCTGTAAGAAAGTGATTGGCAGTAGTGGAAAACTGTTTGGGGGTTGATATTGGCAGTGGAGTGATACTGCTAAGGAATGGGGTGGCATACCTGTGATACTGCTAAGGAATGGGTTGGCATACCATATAAACCAGGTTCCCTGCATAATCAATGTTTGTATATCTAAATCTGAATTGTACCCCACGTTTTTAAAAAAATTAAACAAATAAATAAATGAAATCTGTAAAACATACAACTAATTTTATTTGCTTATTCTATTTCTTATGTTTTTACTTTTAAAATGGTTACAATTCAAAGTTGGGCCTAGAAATGTACATTATGCATGGATTGATTTTTTAAGAAATGCATAATACTCTAATGATAACTGCTTTTCCCTTTAATACATGAATACATGGTATAATTCTGCCTTCAAAATTGACAACTGTTTCTCACATAAATTCTGTGTGTTTTA
Organism: Cephalopachus bancanus; assembly: GCA_027257055.1. Lineage (NCBI taxonomy): Eukaryota > Metazoa > Chordata > Mammalia > Primates > Tarsiidae > Cephalopachus > Cephalopachus bancanus. The sequence goes on along the minus strand of JAPVLO010001568.1, from coordinate 18,928 downwards.
TTCTGCCTATATTGAAATTTGTTAGATTCCAGATCTACATCATTCTTAGAAAAATGAGCCTTGAGATTCAGTGTACCTAAGTCCTATTCAGAATGCAAAATGCAAAATAAATATTAAAAATTTTAGATAATAAAACATTATCATAATTTAAGATAGCATTTTCCATTCTCAAACTTTGTGTATATTTCTTGGTGGACTCTGTATTTTTTGCTTGTTAATTTTGATTAAATGTTGCAGATGTGCAATCCTAAGAGAAAAGTTTCCCTTATATAATTTAAGGAAATATAAAATCACATTCCCTTTATATTTCAAGCAATCAGAGAAGAGGACACTATCAGGGTCTCCAAATAGGAAAAGAGAAAATCAATTATCTCTCTTTGCAGATGATATGATTGTGTATCGGATAACTCAAGAGAATCTGTCAAAAACCTCCTTACGCTGATAAAGGCCTTTGGCAAAGTATCAGGATACAAAATAAATGTACAAAAGACAATCGCATTTCTCTACACCAATAATAAACAAACAGAAACCCAAATAAAAAACACAATTCCATTCACAATAGCCACGAAAAAATGAAAGAGCTTGGCATCTTACTAATTAGAGACGTGAAAGACCTTTACAATGAAAACTACAAAACACTGCTCAAAGAAATCAAAGGTGACACAAACAAGTGGAAATATATCCCATGCTCATGGATTGGAAGAATCAACATTGTGAAGATGTCCATCTTACCTAAGGCAATCTACAAATTCAATGCAATACCCTTCAAATTACTGACAACATTCTTCTCAGACCTAGAAAAAACAACACAGGAATTCATATGGAAACACAAACCTCCAGGAATAGTCAGAACAATCCTCAGCAAAGAGACAGAGCAGGTGGTATCACTTTATCAGCCTTCAAACTTTACTATAAAGCTACAATCATCAAAACAGCTTGGTATAGGTATAGGAACAGGCATATACATCAATGGAATAGGATTGAGATTCCAGAAGCCAAACCTCAATTTCTCAACCAACTCATCTTCAACAAAGCTTCCACCACCTACCACTGGGGAGAGGAGAACCTATTCAGTAAATGGTGCTGGGAAAACTGGTTGACCACATGCAGAAGATTGAAACAGGACCCCTATCTATCCTCATACACAAAGGTTAACTCCAAATGGATCAGAGACCTAAATGTAAAACCTCAAACCATAAGAACCTTAGAAAATGAAAGAAATACCCTCATGGAAATTGGAACTGGCATCCAATTCCTGAATAAAACCTGAAACCAACAGGTCATAAGAGAGAAGATAGACAAGTGGGACCTTATTAAACTGACAAGCTTCTGCAAAGCCAAAAAACCCATCAAGAGAGCAGGGAGACAGCCTACACACTGGGAAAAAGTATTTTCCAACACCAGGTCTGACAAAGGCTTAGCATCTTGGATCTACAAGGAACTAAAATGTGCTAAAAAGAAAGAAAAAAAAAACAACCCCATTATAAATGGGCAAAAGATATGAACAGACACTTCACAAAAGAGGATATCTGAGCATCCAACAAACTCATGAAGAAATGTTCAACCTCACTAATCATCAGGGAGATGCAAATCAAAACCACACTGAGATACCACCTAACTCCAATCAGAATGGCAATTACCAACAACTCAAAAAATAACAGCTGCTGGAGAGGGTGTGGTGAAAAGGGAACACTGCTACACTGTTGGTGTGAGAGTAAACTACTGCAACCTCTGTGGAAAGCAGTGTGGATATTCCTAAAAGCCTTAAATATCAACCTCCCATATGACCCTGCAATCCCCTTACTGGAAGTATATCCGGAAGAAGTCAAATCACTCTATAAAAAAGATAGCTGCACACGTATGTGTATCGCAGCATTGTTCACAAGAGCAAGAACCTGGAAGCAACCATGCTGCCCATCAAAAGAGAACTGAATTTTTAAAATGTGGTACATATTCATGATGGAATACTATGCAGCCATGAAAAAGAACAAAGTCATGAATTTTGCAGCAACCTGGAAGGAACTAGAGTCTATAATACTGAGTGACCTCTCAAAAAAACAAAGGTCCGTGTATCATGTGTTCTCTCTCATATAATGGACCTTGAACAACCAACCTAATACCATAAGAAAATGACTGACAGTAGTGGGAAACTATGGGAAGGGGGAGGGAGATGGGATTAATAGTAGGAAATATCTGGCTGATGATGGGGAATCACCTCTTATCAATAGGGTGCCTGAATGAAACGTATTTGTATACCTAACCCTTAACTGTAACCCACAACATTAAAATGAAAAATATTGATTATAAAAAAATCTTACAATGACATGAAAAACAAAAGAAAACAAATAATGAGGCACACAGAAAAAAAAATAATCTGGGACCCAATATAAATAAACTAAAATAACATGGAGATTTACAAAGTAGAAAGTATTTGGGCTCTACATTATTATAACAATGTAAATAATTGAAAATTCTGGAAAACTGATTATGATCTTAGCAAAAACAATGTTCAAATCCTGTAGGAAAAACTGCTCAAAGGCTCTTACACAATATTAAAAACATCCAAAACTTTCTAAATTAGGGATAGTGCTAAAATATTATTTGGTTGTGTTATAACGAAGCTCCAATAGGACTCCGAACCATAATAATAAAAGACTACCACTTGGCCAACCCCTTAGGTCCCCTCCCAGAATGGGAGGTTCTCGGTTCTCTCAATAAACACTGCTTTAAAAAAAAAAAAGACTACCTCGTTTACAGGATTCTTGAATGGTCACTTATCCCTGGAGAAATTTTTGGATAGGTGTGAACACATGGTTCTCTTCACTTCTTGGGAAAAAAATGCACCATGTGTACTGCATTTGGCAGAGCAATGTACACAAGTGCTTGAAGCCTAAAGATTGCTGAGTAGTCAAGGTCCCTCCCATTATGATGTCAAAGTTCTGAGGCTGATGTCATCAATGACAATTTGACATGCTTATTTCCCTGACTTTACTCGCCTCTTTTAATGTAAAAATTAGACTTTTAGTCAATCTACAGATTCAATGAAATAACCATAAAATTAACATCATTCTTCTTAGAACTAGAAATTACATTAAAGAATTCATATGAAACCATAAACAATCATGAATAGCCAAAAGAATCTTATCAAAAGAAACAAAGCAGGAGCTATCGCAGTTACAGACTTCAAACTTTACAGTATGTTTACAGTAATCAACACAGCCTGATATTGGTACAAGACCAAATCATCTTTGATAAAACCTCCGAGACCCACTGAATAATGGAGAACATATTCAGTAAATGGTGGTGGGAAAATGCTGACAACATGTACAAGACTGAAACAGAACCCCTGTCTATCACTATACACATTAACTCTAAATGGATCAAACACCAAAAGTTAAAACACCAAATTATAATAATCTTGGATAACGCAGGAGACACCATTAGGAAAGCTGGAACCAGAAACTTATTCCTCTTCAGAGCCCTAATACCCATGCCTTAAGAAGTAATTTCAACAAGGGGATCTCATCCAATTAATATACTTCTGAAAAACAAAAGAAACCATCAGAAGAGGGGGCCTACAACCAACAGAATGGGAAAAACGCTTCTCCACCTATATATCTGTAAATAGGCATCGCATCTAGGATCTACAAGAAACTTAAACACTCACAAAAATCAGACAAACATTCCCTTTGAAAAGTGTGCAAAATACGTGATTGGAAACTTTTTACAAGAAGAGATGAGGGCAGCCAACAGACACATGAAAATTGCTCAGCCTCACTCATCAACAAAGAAATGCAAATGAAACCACTTTCAAATACCACATACCACCTGTAAGACTAGCCATCATTAATAAAACAATAACAGATGCAGGTAAGGATTTGGGGAGAAATAAATGCTTCTACACTGCATGTGGACTAAAAGTAGAGCAATATCTTTGGAAAACTGGTTTGTAAAGGGACAAGACGTTGACCTACCATGTGACTCAGTAATTCCCCTGTCTAGAATATATCTAAAGGAACTCAAATCATTTTACCAAAAAGACACCTGCACCAGTATGATTTTTGCAGCTCTAATCACAGTTTAAAAGAAAAACATGGCACCAACCATGCTGCCCTTCAAAGCTGGAATGAATAAAATATATGTGGTATGTACACAGTGGAATATTTTGCAGCCATAAAAAGGACAGATAGAAGGATTTGCAGAAAGTTTGATGCATATGAGGTAGGTCATTTTCAGTGATTTATCACAGAAACAAAGAACAGAGGTCCATATGTTCTCACTCATGAGCTGAATTTGATCACTTCTAGTGCTGAAGAAAGTGATTAGCAGTAGTGGAACCTGTTTTAGGGGGACGGGTGAGATTGGCAGTGGAGGGATACTGCTAAGGTAGGGAGGAGAATACATCATCAAATAGAGACCCTGCAAAATCAATGTTTGTATATCTAAATCTGAATTGTACCCCATATTTATTAAAGATTTAAAATAAATGAATAAATGAAAGCTGTAAAACATCCAGCTGACTGTATTTTTTATTCTTTTTTTTTTTTTTTTTACTTTAAAAATGGTTGCAATTCAGGGTTGGGCCTAGAAATGTTCATTATGCCGGAATGGATTTTTAAGAATAGTATAATACTCCAATGATAACTCCTTTTCCTTTTAATACATTGGAATACATGGTATAATTCTGCCTTCAAAATTGACAACTTCAGTTTTTCTCACATAAATTCTGAATGGTTTTTTCTGCCTATATTGAAACTTGTTGAGATTACAGATCTATATCCTTTTTAGAAAACTGAACCTTGAGATTCAATGTACCTAAGTGCTATTCAGAAGGGAAAATACATAATAAAATTTAAAAATATTAGAAGAAAACACAGAATCGCAATTTAATACAGCTTTTTCCATTCTTAAAATTTATGTACATTTTCTCAGTGCCCTCTGTATTTTCTGCTTATTAATTTTGATTAAATGTTACAGATGTGTCTTCCTTAGTGAAAAGTTTCCCTTATATATTTGAAGGAAATATAAAATCACATTCCCATTATGATTGAACACAATTAATATATTTTAAAGAGTATTTCCATTGAATCCCCTAGTATTTTCTCTACCTAAGACATAATGCTGTTCTCTGCAACACAGGATCTGATTAATCTGATATTTTAATCACCAAGCATTTAAAATGAGGCACACAGAAAAAAGAGAATTTGGGGCCCAATATGTATAAAGCATAATAATATGGAGGCATACAAAGTAGTAAGTATTTAGGCTCCACATTACTAAAAAAATTAGATAATTGAAAATTCTGGAAAATTGATTAGGATCTTGACAAAAGCAATGTTCAAATCCTATAGGAAAAACTGCTCAAAGGCTGTTACACATACTAAAAACATCCAAAAGTTTCTAAACTAAAGAAAGTGCTAAAATATTATTTGGTTAGGCCACAAGAAAGCTCCAACAGGACTCCGTGACCATAATAATGAAAGACTACCTCGAGGGCAAACCCTCAGGTCCCCTTCCAATTTGGGTTTTTATCAGTCCTCTCAATTAAAACTATTAAAAAAAAAAAAACTAAGTTGTTTAGAGGACTCTTGAATGTTCACTTCTCCCTGGATATATTTTAGGATAGGTGTGAAAACATGCCTCTCTTCACTTCTTGGGAATGAAATCCACCATGGCTACTGCATTTGGTAGAGCACTGTACACAAGTGCTTGAAGACTAAGGATTGCTCAGTAGCCAAGGTTCCTCCCATTAAGATGTCAAAGTTCTGAGGCTGTTTTCAAAAATGACAATTTGATTTGCTTGTTTCCCTAACTTTACTTACGCTTTTAATGTAATAATTAGTCTTTTGGTCAATCTTCAAATTCAATGAAATAACCATTAAGTTATCATCATTCTTCTCAGACCTAGAAATTACAATAAAGAATTCATATGAATTCATAAACAATCATGAGTAGCCAAAAGACTCTTATCAAAAAAGCAAAGCAGGAGCTACCCCAGTACCAGACTTCAAATTTTACTCTATGTTTCCTGTAATCAACACAATCTGCTATTGGTACAAGAATAGGTCCATAGGCCAATGGATCAGGACAGAGAATGAAATTCTCAAAATCACAACCAACTCATCTTTGAAAATACCTCCAAGACCCACTGGGTAATTGAGAACATATTCAGTAAATGGTGCCGGGAAAAAGCTGACAATATGCCGAAGATGGAAACAGAACCCCTATCTGTCACCATACACATTAACTCTAATGGATCAAAGACCTAAATGTAAAACACCAAAATATAATAATCATAGAAAACGCAGGAGATACCATTAGGAAACCTGGAACTGGAGACGAATTCCTCTTTAGAACCCTAAATACCCATGCCTTAAGAAGTAAGTTAGACAAGTGAGATCTCATCAAATTAATATAATCCTGCAAAACAAAAGAAACCATCAGAAGAGCGGGTTACACCCAACAGAATGGGAAAAACGATCCTCCAACTATATATCTGTAAAAAGGCATAAAAACTAGGATCTACAAGAAACTCAATCACACAGAAAAACCAGTCAAACATTCCCTTTGAAAAGTGTGCAAAATACGTGATTGGACACTTTTCATAAGAAGAGATACGGGCAGCCAGCAGGCACATGAAAATTGCTCAGCTTCACTCATCATCAAAGAAGTGCAAGTGAAACCACTTTGAAATACCACATACTCCTCTGTAAGACTGGTCATCATTAATAAAACAAACAATAACAGGTGCAGGTAAGGATTTAGGAAGAAATAAATGCTTCTACACTGCATGTGGGCTGAAAAGTAGAGCAACATCTTTGGAAAACAGTATGGTGGTTTGTAAAGGGACAAGATCTTGACCTACAATGTAACTCAGTAATTCCCCTGTCGAGAATATACCTGGAGAAACTCAAATCATTTTACCAAAAAGGTACCTGGACCAGTATTTTTTTTTTTGCAGGTCTAACCACAATTGCAAAAAAACATGGTACCAACCAAGTTGCCCATGAAAGCTGAAATGGATAAAATAAATGTGGTATATACACAGTGGAATATAATGCAGACTTTAAAAAGGACAGATAGAAGGATTTTGCAGAACATTTGATGGATATGAGGTAGGCCATTTTCAGTGATGTAACACAGAAACAAAGAAGAGAGTTCCATACCTTTTTACTCATGAGGTGAACTTGTTCACTTAGAGTGCTGTAAGACAGAGATTGGCAGTAGTGGAAAACTGTTTATGGGGAGGGGTGAGATTGGCAGCGGAGGGACACTGCTAAGAAAGGGAGGGGCATGCTTCATCAAGCAGGATCCCTGCAAAATCAATGTTTGTATATATAACTGTGAATTGTTCCCCACATGTTTTTAGAAATTAAAATAAATAAATAAATAAAGGAAAGCTGTAAAACATGCAACTTTATTTGTTTATTCTATTTTTAATTTTTTTTACCTCGAAAATGGGTACAATTCAGAAATGTTCATTATTTAGGGATAGATTTTAAGAATTGTATAATACTCAAATGATAATTCCTTTTCCTTTTAATACGTTGGAATACATGGTATAATTCTGCCTGCAAAATTCACAACTACAGTGTTTCTCACATAAATTCTGAATGTTTTATTCTGCCTAAATTGAAATTCGTTGAGATTCCAGTCTATACCATTCTTAGAAAACCGAACCTTAAGATTCAGTGTACCTAAGTGCTATTCAAAAGTCAGAATGCATAATAAATCTTAATAATGTTAGAAAATAAAACAGTATCATAATTTAATACAGCTTTCTCCATTCTTAAAATTTATGTACATTTTCTTGGTACACTCTATTTTGTTAATTTTGATTAAATGTGACAGATGTGCAATCCTTAGTTAAAAGTTTCCCTTATATATTTGAAGGAAATATAAAATCACATTCCCATAATATTTTAACCCAAATTTAATTTTTAAAAGCGTATATCTATTGAATACCTTAGTATTTTCTCTACCTAAGACATAATGCTGTACTCTGCAACAAAGTATCCTATTAATCTGATACTTTTTATCACCAAGCATTTAAAATGAGGCACACATAAAAGAGAGAATTTGAGGTCCAATATATATAAACCAAAATAACATGGAGATTTACAAAGTAGTATCTGGCCTCTGCATTAGTATAAAAATTTAGATAATTGAAAATTCTGAAAATTGATTATGATCTTAGCAAAAGCAGTGTTGAAATCCTGTTAGAAATACATCTCAAAGGCTGTTAGGCAATACTAAAAAATCCAAAAGTTTTGAAACTAAAGAAATTGCCAAAATATTATTTGGTTGTGAAATAACAAAGCTCCAACAGGACTCCGTGACCATAATAATAAAAGACTACATCGTGGGCAACCCTCTCAGGTCCCATCCCATTTTAGATGCTTCTCAGTCCTATCAATTAAGATTGCTTAAAAAAAGAGAAAGACTACCTCTTTTACGGGATTTTTGAATGGTCACTTCTCCCTGGAGACATTTTTGGATATGTGTGAACACATGCTTCTCTTCACTTCTTGGGAATGAAAATTACCATGTCTACCGCATTTGGCAGAGCAGTGTACAAAAGTGCTTGAAGCCTAAGGATTGCTCAGTAGTCAAGGATTTTACCAGTATGGTGTCAAAGTTCTGAGGCTGATGTCATGAATGAAAATTTGACGTGATTTTTTCCCTGACTTTACTTACTTCTTTTAATGTAAAAATTAGCCTTTTAGTCAATCTGCAGATTCAATGAAATAACCATCAAGTTGACATCATTCTTCTCAGAAATGGAAATTGCAATAAGGAAGTCATATGAAACCATGAACAATCATATATAGCCAAAAGAATCTTATCAAAAGAAAACAGGAGCTATCCCAGTTTCAGACTTCAAACTTTACTATATGTTTACAGTAATCAACTCAGAATGGTAATGGTAGAAGAATAGGTCCATAGGTCAATGGATCAGGACAGGAAATGAAATCCTCAAATTCTCAACCAACTCATCTTTGAAAAAACCTCCAAGACCCACTAAATAATGGAGAACATATTCAGTAAATGGTGCTGGGAAAAGGCTGACAGCATGCACAAGATTGAAACGGGACCCTTATCTATCACCATACACCATAACTCTAAAAGGATCAAAGACCTAAAACATAAAACACCAAATTGCAATAATCTTGGAAAACGCAGGAGACAACATTGAGGAAACTGGAACCAGAAACGAATTTCTCTTCAGAGCTCTAAATACACATGCCTTAAGAAGTAAGTCAGACGAATGGGATCTCATCAAATTAATATACTTCTGCAAAACAAAAGAAACCATCAGAAGAACAGTCATACAGTCAACAGATTGAGAAAACGATTCTTCACTTATATATCTGTAAAAAGGCATAACATCTAGGATCTACAAGAAACTCAATCATTCAGAAAAATCAGACAAACATTCCCTTTGAAAAGTGTGCAAAATACATGATTGGACACTTTTCATAAGAAGAGATACGGGCAGCAAGCAGACACATGAAAGTTGCTCAGCCTCAATCATCATCATAGAAGTGCAAGTGAAACCAATTTCAAATACCACATACCCGCAGTAAGACTGGCCATCATTAATAAAACAAACAATAACAGATGCAGATCAGGATTTGGGAAGAAATAAATGCTTCTACACTACATTTGGACTGAAAAGTAGAGAAATAACCTTGGAATACAATGTGGTGGTTTGTAAAGGGACAAGATCTTGACCTACCACGTGACTCAGTAATTCCCCTGTCGAGAATATACCTGGAGGAACTCAAATCATTTTACTAAAAAGGTACCTGCACCAGTATGATTTTTTGCAGCTCTAATCACAATTGCAAAAAAACTTGGTACCAACCATGTTGTCCATCAAATCTGGAATGGATAAAATAAATGTGTTATATACACAGTGGAATATTATGCAGACATAAAAAAGGACAGATAGAAGGATTTTGCAGAAAGTTTGCTGAATATGAGTTAGGTCATTTTCAGTAATTTATCACAGAAACAAAGAGCGGAGTTCCTTATGTCGTCACTCATGAGCTGAGCTTGATCACTTACAGTGCTGTAAGACAGTGATTGGAAGTAGTGTAAAACTGTTTAGGGCGAGAGGTGAGATTGGGAGTCGAGGGATACCTCTAAGGAAGGGAGGGGCATACCTCGTCCACCAGGGACCCTGCATAATCAATGTTTGTATATTTAACTCTGAATTGTTCCCACTTTTTTTACAAATTAAAATAAAGAATTAAATTAATTAATTAATGAAAGCTGTAAAACATAAAAGTGACTTTATTTGTTTATTCTATTTTTTTAGTTTTAATTTAAAAATGATTGCAATTAGTGACTGGGCCTAGAAATTTTCATTATGCAGGGATTGATTTTTTAAGAATTGTATGATACTCCAATATTATCTTCTTCTACTTTTAATTCGTTGGAATACATGGTATAATTCTGCCTTCAAATTGAAAACTACAGTGTTTCTCACATAAATTCAGAATGTTTTATTTTGCTTAAATTGAAACTTGTTGAGATTCCACATATATATCATTCTTCGAAAACTGAGCCTTGAGATTCAGTGTACATGAGTACTATTCAGAAGGCAGAATGCTTAATAAATCTAAAAAATTTTAGAAAATGAGACAGTATCGTAATTTTATACACCTTTTTCCATTCTTAAAATGTGTGTACCTTTTCTTGGTTCACTCTGTATTTTCTGCTTGTTAAGTTGGATTAAATGTTACAGATGTATAATCGTTAGAGATAAGTTTTCCTTATATAATTTAAGGTAATATAAAATCACATTCCCTTTGTATTTTCACGCAATTTATATATTTAAAAGAGTAATTTCATTTAATCCCTTAGTATTTTCTCTACCTAAGACATAATATTGTACTCTGCAGCAATGTATCCGATTAATCTGATACATTTAATCCCCAAGCTTTTACAATGAGGCACACAGAAAAAAGAGAACTTGGGGCCCAATATATATAAACCAAAATAACATGGAGATTTTCAAAGTAGTAAATCTTTAGGCTCTGCATTAGTAGAAAAATTTAGATAATTGAAAATTCTGAAAAAATAATTATGATCTTAGTAAAAGCAATGTTCAAATCCTGTAGGAAAAACTGCTCAAAGCCTGTTACACAATACTAAAAACATCCAAAAGCTTCTAAGCTAAAGAAAATGTGCTAAAATATTATTTGGTTGTGCTATAACCAAGCCTCAAAAGGACTCCATGACCATAATAACAAAAGACTACATCTTGGTCAAACCCCAGAGGTCCCCTCCCAGTTTCGGAGTTCCTCCGTTCTCTCAATAAATACTGCTTTAACAACAACAACAAAAAAGACTACCTCTTTTGCAGGATTCGTGAATGGTCACTTATCCGTGGAAAATTTTTGGATAGGATTGAACACATGGTTGTCCTCACTTCTTGGGAATGAAATCCACCATGTCTACCGCATTTGACAGAGCACTGTATACAAGTGCTTGAAGCCTAAGGATTGCTCAGTAGTCAAGGTCCCTCCCATTATGATTTCCAAGTTCTGAGGCTGAAGTCAAAAATGACAATTTGACATGCTTGTTTCCCTGACTTTACTCACCTCTTTTAATGTAAAAATTAGACTTTTAGTCATTCTACAGAGTCAATGAAATAACCATTAACATCATTCTTCTCAGACCTAGACATTGCAATAAAGAATTCATATGAAACCATAAACCATCATGAATAGCCAAAATAATCTTATCAAAAGAAACAAAGCAGGAGCTATGGCAGTTCCAGACTTCAAATTTAACTATACGTTTAGAGTAATCAACATTCCCTTTGAAAAGTGTGCAAAATACGTGATTGGACAATTTTCCTAAGAAGAGATTGGGAAAGCCAGCAGACACATGAAAATTGCTCAGCCCCACTCATCATCAAAGAAATGCAGGTGAAAATAATTGGAAATACCACATAACCCCTGTAAGACTGGTCACAATTAATAAAACAAACAATGCAGGTCAGGATTTGGGAAAAATTAAAGCTTCTACAGTGCATGTGGACTGAAAAGTAGAGCAACATCTTAGGAAAAGGGTGTAGTGGTTTGTAAAGGGACAATATCTTGACCTACAATGTGACTCAGAAATTCCCCTGGAGAGAATATACCTGGAGGAACTCAAATCATTTTTACAATAAAGATACCTGCACCAGTATGTTTTTTTGCAGCTATAATCACAATTGCAAAAAAAAAAAAAAAAAAAAGGTACCAACCATGTTGCCCATCAACGATGGAATGGATAAAATAAATGTGAAATATACACAGTGGAATATGATGCAGCCATATAAAAGGACAGATAGAAGGATTTTGCAGAACATTTGATGGATATGAAGGAGGTCATTTTCAGTGAATTATCACAGAACCAAAGAACACTGTTCCATATGTTCTCCCTCATGAGCTGAACTGGATCACTTATAGTGCTGGAAGAAAGTGATTGGCAATAGTGGAAAACTGTTTAAGTGGAGGGGTGAGATTGGCATTGGAGGGATATTGCTAAGGTAGGGAGGGAAATACCTTATCAACCAGGGACCCTGCATAATTATTGTTTTTATATCTAACTGTGTGTTATACCCCACAATTTTTAAAAATTAAAATAAATAAATAATTAAATAAATTAATAAATAAATTAAAGCTGTCATACGTGCAACTGACTGTATTTGTTAATTCCATTTTCTTTCTTTTTACTTTAAAAATTGTTACAATTCATGGTTGGGCCTAGAAATGTTCATTATGCAGGGATTGATTTTTTAAAAATTGTATAATATTCTAATGATGTGTTTTTTGTCTTTTAATAAAATTCTGCCTTCAAAATTGACAACTACAATGGCTCCCCATAAATCTGAATGTTTTATTCTGCCTAAATTGAAACTTGTTGAGATTCCAGATCTATATAACTCTTAGAAAACTGAACCATGAGATACAGTGTACCTAAGTGCTATTCAGCAGGCAGAATGTATAAAAAATCTTAAAAATTTTAGAAAATAAACCATTATCGTAATTTAATACAGTTTTTTCCCGTTCTTAAAATTTGTGTACATTTTCTTGGTGCACTCTGAATTTTCTGTTTGTTAATTTTGATTAAATGATACAGATATGCAATCCTTAGAGAAAATTTTCGCTTACATATTTGAAGGAAATATAAAATCTCATTCCCTTTATATTTTAACCCAATTCATATTTTAAAAAGTGTGTTTCCATTGAATCCGCTAGTATTTTCTTTACCTAAGACATAATGCTACACTCTGCAACAATGTATCAGATTAATATGATTCTTGTAATAACCAAGCATTTAAAATGAGGTACACAGAAAAAGAGAATTTGGACCCAATATTTATAAATCAAAATTACATGAAACCGGGCTCGGTGGTTGAGCCTGCATTCTGGCTCCTTTGTGAGGCTGAGGTGAGTGGATTGCGTGAGCCCGCAGGTTCGAGACCCGCCTGGGCAGCAAGACCTCATCTCTACAATAAATCAGAAAATCAGCCGGGCGTGGTAGCGCATGCCTGTAATTCTCGCTGCTTGGAAGGCTGAGGTGAAAGGATCACCAGAGCCCAGTAGGGCGAGGCTGCGGTGGCCGGGAGCAGCCACTGCATTCCAGTCTGGGCGACAGAGTGAGACTCCAACTGAAAAAAAATGACATGGAGATTTACAAAGTAGTAAGTATTAGGGCTCTACATTAGTATAAAAATTTGGATAACTGAAAATTCTGGAAAATTGATTATGATCTTAGCAAAAGCAATGTTCAAATCCTGTAGGAAAAACTGCTCAAACGCTGTTACATAATACTAAAAACATCCAAAAGTTTCTAAACTAAAGAAAGCGCTAAAATATTATTTGGTTGTGCTATAACCAAGCTCCAACAGGACTCCGTGACCATAATAATAAAAGACTACTTCGTGGGCAGCACCCTCAAGTCCCCTCCCAGTTTGGATGTTTCTCAGGACTCTGAAGAAAGACTGCTTTAAAAAAAAAAAAAAAAACTACCTCGTTTAGAAGATTCTTGAATGGTCACTTCTCCCTGGAATAATTTTTGGATAGGTGTGAACACATGCTTCTCTTCACTTATGGGAATGAAAACCACAATATCTACCGCATTTGGAAGAGAAATGTACACAAGTGCTTGAAGAGTTAAGATTGCTCAGTATTCAAGGTCACTCCCATTATGATATCAAAGTTCTGAGACTGTTGTCATAAAGGGACAATTTACCATGCTTGTTTCCCTGACTTTACTTACCTCGTTTTATGCAAAAATTAGCCTTTTAGGCAATCTGCAGATTAAATGAAATAAGCATTATGTTAACACCATTCTTCTCAGAACTGGAAATTGCAATAAAGAATTCATATGAAACCAAAAACTTTCATGAATAGCTAAAAGAACCCTATCAACATAAACAAATCAGGAGCTATCGCAGTTCCAAACCTCAAAACTTTACTATATGTTCACAGTAATCAAAACAGCCTGGTACTGGTACAAGAATAGGTACATAGGCCAATGGATCAGGACAGAGAATGAAATCTTCAAATTCTCAACCAACACATCTTTGAAAAAACCTAGAAGACCAACTGGGTAATGGAGAACATAATCAGGAAATCATGCTGACAACATGCACAAGATTGAAACAGGACCCCTATCTATCACCATACACATTAACTCTAAATGGATCAAAGACCTAAAGGTAAAACACAAAATTATTATAAACTTAGAAAAGCAGGAGACAGCATTAGGGAAGCTGGAAGCAGAAACTAATTCCTCTTCAGAGCCCTAAACACCCATGCCTGATGAAGCAAGTTATAAAGGTGGGATCTCATCAAATTAATATACTTCTGCAAAACAAAAGAAACCATCAGAAGAGCAGGGATACAGCCAAAAGTATGGGAAAAAAAGATTCTCCCCCTATATGTCTGTAAAGAGGCATAGAACATAGGATCTACAATAAACTCAAACACTTAGAAAAATCAGACAAACATTTCCTTTGAAAAGTGCGCAAAACACCTGATTGGACACTTTTCATAAGAAGAGATATGGCCAGCCAGCAGACACATGAAAATTGATCAGTCTCACTCATCATCAAATAAAGGCAAATGAAACCACTTAGAACCACCACATACCCCCTGTAAGACTGGCCATCATTAGTAAAACAAACAATAACAGATGCAGATAAGAATTTCCGAAGAAATAAATGTCTCTACACTGCATGTGGACTGAAAAGTAGAGCAACATCTTTGGAAAACAGTGTGGTGGTTTGTAAAGGGACAAGATCTTGACATTTCATGTGACTCATTAATTCCCCTGTCGAGAATACACCTGGAGTAACTCAAATCGTTTTACCATAAATATGCTTTCACCAGTATGTTTTTTGCAGCTCTAACTAAAATGGCAAAAACCATGGTACCAACCATGTTGCCCATTGAAGCTGGAATGGATAAAATAAATATGGTATATGCACAATGGAATATTATGCAGACATAAAAAAGGACAGATAGAAGGATTTTGCAGAATGCTTGCTGGATATGAGGTAGGTCATTTTCAGGGATTTATCACAGAATCAAAGAACAGAGTTCCATATGTTCTCACTCAGGAGCTGTACTTGATCACTTATAGTGCTGTAAGAAAGTGATTAGCAGTAGTGGAAAACTGCTTAGGGGAAGGGGTGAGATTGGCAGTGGAGGGATACTGCTAAGGAAGGGAGGGACATACCTCATCAACCAGGGATCTTGCATAAGCAATGTTTGTATATCTAACTCTGAATCATACCCCACATTTTTTTACAAATTAAGTAATTAAATAAATAAATAAATGAAAGCTGTAAAACATGCACCTGATGTTTTTTGTTTATTCAATTTCTTTTTTCTTTAAAATGGTTACAATTCAGGGTAGGGCCTAGAAATGTTCCTTATGCATAGATTGATTTTTTAAATATTGTATAATATTCCAATGATAATCCTTTTCCTTTTAATACATTGAAATGCATGGTATAATTCGGCCTTCAAATTGACAAGTGCAGTGTTACATAAATTCTGAATGTTTTATTCTGCGTAACTTGAAACTTGTTGAGATTCCAGATCTATATCATTCTTATAAAACTGAACCTTCAGATTCAGTGTACCTAAGTGCTATTCAGAATGCAGAATGCATAACAAATTCTTAAAATTTTAGAAAATAAAACAGTATCTTAATTTAATACAGCTTTCTCCATTCTTAAAATTTATGTACATTTTCTTGGTGCACTCTGTAGTTTCTGCTTGTTAAATTTGTTTAAATGTTTCAGATGTGCCATCCTTAGAAAAAAGTTTCCCTTATATATTTGAAGGAAATATAAAATCACATTCACTTTATATTTTTATCCAATTTTATTTTTAAAAGAGTTATTTCCATTGAATCCCCTAGTATTTTCTTTACCTAAGACATAATGCTGTACTCTGCAACAATGTATGCGATTAAACTGATGCTTTTAATCACCAAGCATTTAAAATGAGTCACTCGGAATAAGAGAATTTGGGGCCTAATATATATAAACCAATATGACATGGAGATTTATAAAGTAGTAAGTATTTTGGGCTCTACATTAGTATAAACATTTAGATACCTGATAATTCTGGAAAATTGAATACGATCTTAGCAAAAGCAATGTCAAATCCTGTAGGAAAAACTACACAAAGACTAACAGAATACCAAAAACATCTAAAACTTTATACACTAAAGAAAGTTCTAAAATATTACTTGGTTTTGCTATAGCCAAGCTGTAACAGGATTCCGTGATCATTATAATAATAGAATACCTCGTGCATAACATCCTGAGGTCCCCTCCCAGTTTGGGTGTTTCACGCTCCTCTCAATACAGACTGCTTAAAAAAAAAAAAAAAAAAGGACTACCTTCATTAGAGGATTCTTGAATGGTCACTTGACCCTGGAAAAATATTTGGACAAATGTGAACACATGGTTCTCTTCACTTCTTGAGAATGAAATGCTCCATGTTTACCACATGTGGCAGAGCACTGTACAGAAGTGCTAGCTGTCTAATGATTGCTCAGTAGCCAAGGTCTCTCCCATTATGATGTCAAAGTTTTGAGGCTGTTGTCAAAAATGACAATTTGACATGCTTATTTCCCTGACTTTACTTACCTCTTGTAATGTAAAAATTAGCCTTTTAGTCAATCTACAGATTCAATAAAATAACAGTTAACATCATTTTTTTCAGACCTGGAAATTGCAATAAAGAATTTATATGAAGCCGGGCTCGGTGGCTCAGCCTGTAATCTCATGCTTTTGGGAGGCTGAGGTGAGTGGACTGCCTGAGTCCATGGGTTCGTGACCCGCATGGGCAGCGAGACCTCATCTCTACAATAAATCAAAAAATCATCTGGGCGTGGTAGTGCATGCCTGTAAATCCGGCTACTTGGAAGGCTGAGGCAGAAGGATCGCCGGAGCTCAGAAGGCGAGGCTGTGGTGGCCGGGAGCGGCCACTGCACTCCAGTCTGGGAAACCAAGTGAGAATCCAACTCAAAAAAAAAAAATAATAATTCATATGAAACCAGAAACAATCATGAATAGCCAAATATTCTTATCAAAGGAAAGCAGGGAGCTATCGCAGTTCAAGACTTCAAACTTTGCTATATGTTTACAGTAATCAACTCAGCCTGATATAGGTCCAAGAAGAGGGCCGTAAACCAATGGATCAGGGGAGAATGAAATCCTCAAATTCTCAACCAACTCAGCTTTGAAAAAACCTCCAAGACCCACTGGTTAATGGAGAACATATTCAGTAAATGACGGTGGGAAAAAGCTGACAACATTCACAAGATTGAAACAGGACGGGTATCTATCACCATACAACTTAACTCTAAATGGATGAAAGACCTAAATGTAAAACACCAAATTATAATCATCTTAAAAAAGGCAGGAGACTCCATTAGGGAAACTGTAACCTGTAAACAAATTCCTCTTCAGAGCCCTAAATTCCCATGCCTTATTACCCATGCACCAGTATGTTTTTTGAAGCTCTAATCACAATTGCAATAAACCATGGTACCAAACATGTTGCCCATCAAAGCTTGAATGGATAAAATAAATGTGGTATATACAGAGAGGAATATAATTCAACCATAAAAAATTACAGATATAAGGATTTGCAGAACGTTTGATGTATGAGGTAGGTGTTTTATCACAGAACCAAAGAACAGATTTCAATATGTTCTCACTCATGAGCTGAACTTGATCACTTATTGTGCTTTTAAGAAAGTGATTGGCAGTAGTGGAAAACTTTTTATGTGGAGGGGTGAGATTGGCAGTGGAGGGATACTGCTAAGGAATGGAGGGGCATACCTCATCAAACAGGGACCCTGCATAATCAACGTTTGTATATTTAACTCTGAATTGTACACCACATTTTTAAAAAAATTAAAATAAATTATTAAATAAATAAACGAAAGCTGTAAAACACGCAACTGACTTTATTTGTTTATTTTATTTTTTATTTTCTTTTACTTTAAAAATGGTTACAATTCAGAGTTGGGCCTAGAAAATTTCATTATGCAGGGATTGAATTTTTAAGAATTGTATAAGATTCCAAAGATAACTCCTTTTCCCTTTAATATGTTGGAATACATGGTATAATTCTGCCTTCAAAATTGACAACTAGTGTTTCTCACAAAAATTCTGAATTTTTTTACTGCCTAAAGTGAAATTTCTTGAGATTCCAGATATATATCATTCTTAGAAAACTGAACCGTGAGATTCAGTGTACCTAAGTGCTATTCAGAAGGCAGAATGCATAATAAATCTTAAACGTTTTAGAAAATAAGACCGTATCATAATTTAATACAGATTTTTTCCATTGTTATAAATTGTGTACATTTTCTTGGGCACTCTGTATTTTCT